>MU774610.1:1084-97509 GCA_026770625.1 Nicotiana glauca
CATTTGATGGCATGCAAATTTGTTCATTTTTTGGTGTCTTGAACATTCTTGACGACGAGGAAAGGTAGGTAATATACTACCTCACTAACTCACGATGCTCCTATGCTTCCTCTCGTTTATCATCCCCAACTGCCCATTACCGTCGAAGAATATCATATTTTCAGATTCACAAGAAAATATTAAATTATTTGATCGAACCGCTTGAATTCCCACTGAAAATAATAATGGCAGAAAGTTCGAAATTCTGTGACCTCTTTTTTTTTGGGCAGTGGTTGAAGGTTACTGGTTAACACAGTCGATTGAAACTCGAAGAAGAAGAAGAAGACATATTTCCAGAATTTGTAGATATTTTATAGTCAACTTGTAGTCAAATTAGAAAAATTGTAGATAAATTATAGACTGTTTTTTGCAGAAGATTTTGTAGAAGCGTTAGTCGTTTTGGATTTGTGAAAACAGAAAATAATGCATCTACAATCAGAATACAAATAATCTACAATTTATCTACAAGATATCTACAAAATAGATACTTTGAATTTTAATATCCAAATTCTCATTTCAATTATAGCATAATTGACATTTTCGACATAATTGTAGAAGATTTGTAGACGTTTTAGTCTTCCCAATCTACAATTCATCTACAATTTATCTACAATATATCCACAATTCTACAATTTAACTACAATTTATCTACAATTTCTAGAAATATGTCTTCTTCTTCTTCTTTTTCGAGTTTGAATCTGAAATTCAGTCAAAACCAAGTCTAATCTTCACCAAAACCCCTCAAAATTGAGATATAAACTCCTAAACATATTCCGAATTATTTACAACAACACCCAATCCAAACAAATAATGATTTTTGAAAACCCAAATTTGAATTCAAAGCTTTCAAGCTTTTTAATGGCTATCAATGGTGGAAAATATATGGAAGAACAGATTTTTTCAACTTTGAGTTGTTGAAACTCGAAAATTTGAATTGTTCGTTCTTTTTTTTTTTCGAGAATTTGAATTGTAGTTCTAGAGAAAAATACGTAGATAAGAAATCTTCTTTCCCTTTTTAAAAATTAAATTTAATGTAGAATCAATTAACACTAAGATTCTCTCTTTAATTTTAGCCCATTTTTTAGGGAATATTCTGCCCTTTTAATGCCTAATAATCGAATGGTACAAAATTTGTAGGTAAAACGTGGATTGGGCGGGTAATTAACAAACTATGCACATTTAGGGTAATAAGGTTTGATATATGGTATAGGTAGGTAAAAATTCCTTTTTTCATTACCCGTTTTTTACCCGAACCATATCCGATCCGACCCGCCCGTTTGCCACTCCTACGTGCCATCACCCCCGCCCCAATTTACCCGAAGGCACCACTTCTCCACATTCCTTTAAATTTTGCCCTATAAAAACCCCCTATCCTAAAAATATCCTTGACACTCTTTGAACACTAGCACATTTGCTCATTAAAATGGCCTCTCATTTTCACCTCTTTCTTGCCTCCCTTGTTGTTCTTCTCTTCATCTCACCTTCCACATCTCTAACTTGCTCATCTCAAACATTTTCCAGCAACACCGAATTCACCAATTGTACTGATCTTCCTGCTCTCAAATCTTTCCTCCACTGGACCTTTGACGCAACTAAATCCACTCTCTCTGTTGCCTTCATTGCTTCTCCTGCTTCCTCTGATGGTTGGATTGCTTGGGGTCTCAGCCCCACCGCCCCAGCTATGGTTGGCACACAATCCCTTATAGCATTCAAAGGTCCCAAAGGCGCTATGGTTGTCAAAACTTACAACCTTACTTCCTACAAATTAATTATAGAGTCTAAGCTTTTGTACTAAGTGTTGGATTCCAAAGCAGAGTCATCTAATGGGACCATGAAAATCTTTGCCACCTTGGAGTTGCCGGAAAATACAACGACGGTGAACCAAGTATGGCAGGTGGGACCCGCGGTGAAAGATGGAAAACCTGTAGTACATAAGTTTGATACTGAAAATTTGGCATCTAAAGCTACTCTGGATTTGGCTGCTACTTCTTCTGCCGGTGATGGGAATAAGAATGCCGATTCCTCTGCAAGTAGTAGTAATAGTAGTAGCCAAAATGGAAATGAGACTGGAGGATCTTCAAGAACTTTGAAGAGTGAAAATGGTGTTTTTGCCTTCTTGTTTTTCCTTGGAGTTTTGCTTTTGCAGCTTTAGATGCGCTTAAATTTAATTTTGTCATTTTTTTGTTGTTTTTTTGTTTTGTCAATGTAATAACGACTGCTAGTGGTAGTGAAAAAGGAAAACCAGTCTACAAATATTCGACAATTATGTTTAATTGTATACATTTTATTATAATGTTTTTCTGGCGATAATCTATGAATATTACCAAAATAACCCAACGATTTACAAACTAAGAGCAACCAGCTGTTCCAATCCACTAGGATCAGAATCTCTCTAGCTTTTAAAAAACAAACAATGACTTAACTACTCTAACTACAACAACAACAATCCAGTATGATCCCACTTAGTAGGGTCTGGGAAGGGTAGTGCGTACACATACCTTACCCAGAGGCGGATGCACCTCACAAATTGTGATGCACTTGTATCCATCCTGTTTGGAGCTATAAGCTAGACTTTCAATATAATTTTTTGAAAAATTGGTTGTATAGTGCAGTGTGAACCCATGGTCAAAAGTAGACGTTAGGTCCCGGATTTCACACCCTATGGCCACATATTCTATCATTATTTTGACCTCATCTTTTCTTTTCTTTTCTTTCTCTTACCCTTTCTTTTCATTTCTCTTTTCTTTTGACTTCATCCAATTTAATAAATGGTAACTAATAGATTAAGAATTCTGCTTTTAGTTATTGATTATTTCTCCTTGAGATTTGTTTTTATCTTGAACTATTCTAACTTTGTTTTACAATAAATAATTCTAAAAGATTAGTTACGCTGTACGTGATAAAACTTGCTTCGTATCTTTTTAGTCCAATCAATTTTTTGAATTTTTCAATTTTTGAATTAGTAAAATACTTTTTTTTGGGTAAGCAACTCACATACAAATAATTAGCCATATGCTCTTAAGGCTTTTTTATATCTTTGTGTTTCTTTTTCAATTAAAATGTGCAAAAGTTTAAATGTTTACGATATTACTTTGTCATTAACATTCTACGTACCTTAATTTCTTCTTTGCTTTGACACAATACGAACCAAATCAATTTAAGACCATATTAGTTATTGAATAATTGTTTATAATATTAATGATATAAATGATTTATCAAGTATGAAGTTTATCTATTTAGATAATGTGCAAAATTGATTAGTTGGAAAACACTATAACAAGTATCAACTTTAGCTAAAGTTAATGGTGCACCCATGATATTAACATCCTGGATCCACCTCTGACCTTACCCCTACCTTGGGGTAGAGAGAATGTTTCCAAATAGACCCTCGGTATCTTCCATCCAAGAATTTCCCACATTGCTCTTGGGGAGACTCGAACTCGCAACCTCTTGATTGGAAGTGGAGGTTGCTTACCATCTACTCTAACTACATATCCTCTATATCAAAATTGGGCAATTCCTAGCTCTTGTAGATCATGCTGGTATACTAATGCTCTCCCTAAGTTCCTTCTTAATCTATATCTCTATAAATGTGTTATTTACATTGATCTTCCTTAAATGCTTCCAATTCCGAGCTTGCCAAGTATAGTATATTATCGCCCCAATGATTGCTGCTGCTACTTCTTTCGTGAATTGCCTCCAATGCCTATAGTTGATCCACTACAAACTCCTGCTAATAGTATATGATGGAATAGTTAATCCTGACCAGTTGAGCAGTGCCACTCTTATATTCTGAGTCCAACTACAATCCACAAATATGTGTTCGTGAATCTCATGTACTCCATAATCACACAGTATGCAATTTTAGTCCCCATTGATAGGAATGTTCAACCTCATTAGTCTCTCCTTAGTCATTAGCTTGTCTTGAAATGCCAGCCAAGTAATCACTCTTTGTCTTGGCAACATTACTGCAGTCCATATAAGTCTGCTTCCTTTCAATGCTATGTAGCTACTAGTCACTGAATACAAACCACTAGTGGTCAGTTGGTAAACTTCTCTAGTATACCATTGTTCCATAATCTCCTTCAGAGCATTTAGTTTTTTCCAATACCAACTACAATCCTGTAAGGGTTGGTTCTCCCAGATGTTGTGGTTGGACTTCATACAGACTTCATTGACCTATTTGACCCATAGTACATCCTTTTTAGTTGCTATCTGCCATAGTAACTTGCTAACATAAGCTATATTACACTGTTTACACTCCTCAATGTTTAATCCACCATATTTTTGAGGTGTACAGACCTTTTGCCATGCTACCAATGATATATTTCCGTGGCCTATATAATTTCCTCATAATTAATCTCTATATATTCTTTTAATGCTTTTCACCACACTTTGTGTCAAGATGAATACTGCTTCCCAAAAATTATAAATGGAGAAGAGAACCGCATTAATAATTTTTAGTCTTCCAGCATATGAGAGTAATTTGGAATAACCATTGCGAACTCTTTTTGTAATCTTTTCAACTGAAGCATGATATTCCACTTTGCTCTATTTCTTAGAGGAAATAGGCAAACCAAGGTATCTTATAGGCAGTGAACACAAAGAAAACCCTGTGCAATTAAGGATATTCTATTTTCATTCCTCATCCATCTCTGCCAGAAAAATATTGGATTTGTCTAGGTTAGCTAGAAGCCCAGATACTGGATTGAAGTGGTTGAGTACTTCCATCATCCTGTTAGTTGAGGCAACATCTCCTTTACAAAACAACATCAAATCATCAGCAAATATTAGATGTTCCAGTTTTCACTTTGCACATTGGATGAAAGTGAAAGTCTGATAGCTCACTCATTTTAAAAAGTCCTCTTGTCAAGTAATCCATTACTAGTACAAATAACAATGGAGACTTAGGGTCTCCCTGCCTGAGCGCCCTTTGTCTCCCTGTCTGAGCCCCCTTTGCCCTTGAAAATATCCATATCCCTTTCCATTGACCTTGATAATGTAACTAGGAGTTGTAATACAACACATTACCAATTGGACAAATGGTGTAGGAAAACCATAGCCAATTAGGACCTCCTTCAAGAACTCCTAACTAACCATGTCATATGGTTTTCTTAGATCTATCTTCATGGGGAATCTTGAATTAGTTTTTCTATTATAATATCTCAATATACCATGGCATATCAGAACATTATGAATTAAGGATCTACCTTCTACCAAAGCTGCTTCGTTCCCTGCTACTATAGTTAGAAGTACTGCCTTCAATCTATGACAAATGAGTTTTGAAATGCACTTATATATGGTATTACATCAAGAGATAGGCCTGTATTAGCTTGCATTTTGAGGATCTTAAACTTTAGGAATTAAAGCTATGATAGTTGAGTTCAACTGCTTTATCAACTGAACATTATCAAAGAATTCCAAGATTGCATTTGTTATTTCTTCTCCAACCACAGACCATGAAGCCTTGAAGAAACCACTTCCAAATTCATCTGGCCTAGGGCTCTTGTTTTGATCTATCTAAAATATTGCAACTTTGACCTCTGCACTAGTATATGGTTTCAACAATCAGACCTGATGTTCTACTGATAATTATTTTCCATTCCTCATAAAACTCTTGAAAGCTTTTATTCTGCCAGAAGCTTTCTTCCCTAGCAGGTCCTTGTAGTAATCAACAAAGATGGAGGCAATTGTACCTTGGTCAGTTTGTACAATTCCTTGACTATGCCGAATGATATTTTGTTGAAGTTTCCTATTCTTGATCACAGAGAAAACAAATACCCGGTGTTGTCATCTCTCAGCCTTATCCATGTTGCCTTACTCTTTTGTTGTAAGAATAGCTCGGCTAAGTAGGAAGATTATCTGAATTTCTGAAATAAATCCTTTTCCTTTGGCTCCAAAGTTGTATTTTGAGGGTGTAAATGTAGTTATGCATGCGCTTGAGCAAAATTAGACTTGTCTTTATCAGCTACTGCAACTATATTACTGAAATAATGGCCATTTAGCTTTCTCTATTTTTGCTTCAGGTATTTTATCTTTTTCACCACTCTAAACATATTGTGTACTTCTACTTGTTTCTCACACACTTTCTTTACTACATCAAGAAAGGATGAATGAGTAGCCCACATATTGTAGTACTTAAAAATAGCATTATCGCTTCTAGGGCTATCTATGAGCACTAACTTCATGGGACAATAATCACTTATTCCTTTAGGTATGAATTGAGCTTTGAAACTTGACATACTATTCAACCACTCTGTATTAATAAACACCCAATCTATTCTAGATATCACTCTTCTATCTCCATGTCTATCATTGTAAGTGTACTTACTTCCACATTTGGGCAATTTAATCAAACCACAAATATCCACACAACTTTGAAATTCTACTATTTCTGACATACTAATAGGAATTCCTCCAATTATGTCATCTGGTTGAAGTACAGAGTTTGAAATTTCCTATCACTATCCGTGGAATATTGAGTCATGCACTTATAGACTCCAAATAGGACCATAATTATCTTCTCTCCTCTCTTATGTTAAAGGCATGCACTACTGTTAACAAGAATGTAAACTTTAAACTAAGATGATGAACCTTACATGTGACTGCTTGAGCAGTCTTGTTGATTAGGTCAATTTGAAAGCAATCTGGTCTCCATGTTAACCATATTCTTCCATTGTAATGTTGCTCTAGATTAGTGATACATCTCCATCCTCTAAATAATTTATTTTCCAGTTGATAAATCCTATTTACTTTAACTTTTGTTTCCAAAATTTCAATCATACCTATATTTTTTTTTTGTACAAAGGAGCTTTACCTTGTTTTATTTTTTAGGGGCATTAATTCCCCTAACATTTCAACAGAGAATAATATCCATGATTAGAAGGGTAATTAACTATTCCACCCCGATTCTTTACCTAACTTTGTACTCCTTGAACACATTAGTCTACTACCTCATTAGGATCAGGAGCTAGTGGTTTGAAAGTGTTCTTGTCACGCCCCAAACCTGGGCCTAGACGTAACACGATACTCGGTGCCTGACTACATGTGATCGAGCGATCTAACTAGCTGGCTAAATCATCATGTGATATCATAACATACTGAATGCAGAAGATAAACTAACACATGTTGATATACTGAAAGTTTGGATGCTATAAATCAAAAAGTGCAGAAATACTAATACAATTCTGAAACATATTTGTAGCCAACATAGCTTAACATAAAAATCCTGAGACTTTGTCTAACTGTTACTCTAGTCTATGAAGCCTTTATTAAAGTACCGAAAACACTAATTATTTGTAAATACTTAAAGGTTGTAAAGTAATGATAATGTCCCGAAAGAATTGAGGATCACCAAATAGCTGGTACGAGAATCCTAGCGTTCTGAATCGTCGACCTGTAAACTATTACCTGCATTATGAGATGCAGGCCCCGGGTAAAAAAGGACGTCAGTACATTTGAGTTGCACTGGTAGGTAAAGTAACTGAAAGAAAGAATTATAAATGCTAAAACTAATACTGAGCTGACAGTTGAGAATTTATAATTGATAAATAAAACGATAACTGTTGAAACTGAAACTGAAACTAAAATGATAATTGATACCTAATAACTGATAGCTGATAACTGAAATGTTAACTGATAACTGAAATGATAACTGAAAACTGATAACTGAAATGATAACTAATAATTGAACTGAACAAAGGAAGTAAGATTATAAATACTCCCTCTTCTGAATGATAAACAAAATGTTTATCTGAATATTAAACTATGGCCTCAGGCCTAATATATATGTGTACAAACTACGGCCTCGGACCCAAGTATACGTAAACATAACTGCGGCCTCAGGCCCAAAGATACATAAAGCATAAACTGTGGCCTCAGGCCCAAAGATGCATAAAGCATAAACTGCGGCCTCAGGCCTAATATATATGTCTACAAACTGCGGCCTCGGACCCAAGTATACGTAAACATAACTGCGCCCTCAGGCCCAAAGATGCATAAAGCATAAACTGCGGCCTCAGGCCCAAAGATGCATAAAGCATAAACTGCGGCCTCATGCCCCAACACACGTGTTCGACATTCAGGGATTTAAAATCAAGAACTGAGAATCGTACTGCAATACATGATAGTGAAATACTGAATCACACTGAGTTACATAATACGGAAATACTGAATAAGACTAGGTTGAGACATGTATTCTTGAACTGATTATGAATTCTGAAACTTCAACTGTTTATCGCATACTGAGTAATCTATACTGAGACTCGGGGGGCATCAAAGCCAAGTCTATATTGAATATACACTAAGGTCACAACATTCAAAATGAAATTCATGAACGAGTTACGAAGCTAGAGAATAGAAATTCTCCAACTATTCAAGGAAACTAGGCTTAGCTATATTTCCGAGGTAATTAGCAACATCGTAAAAGAAACGTAGCGTAGGGAGAATTATTAACATTCCCAAACATAGAGAGTTAGCCTCACATACCTTAACTTCTTGCTCTTGAGCGTAATACAACTTTCGCCAACCCTTTTAACTTCAATCTATATCAATATAAATCAAAGGGATTCCATATTAGCAATAATACTCATATTTTGGTTATTTAGGAATTTTCTCAAACACTTTGTGGCATAATGCTTCATGGTCCTTATTAATGGTGTCTCTACACCCAATAACCCACTATGTTGCTCCTGGATAAATTCTAAAGTAACAAATGGTTATAATCAACATCATTCATTAGCACCCATAAGGTAAACAACATCCTTAACAAATAATCAACAATCCATATCCCAATCCTATAACTGTTCGTGCTTTTCTATCGAACCCATAAACTCATATCTCATGAACTAGAGTCAATAATCATTAATCAGATGCTAGAATTAATTAGAGGATGAAGACATTACCTTTTGAAGTTCAATCCTCTTGAATTTGAGTTCTAGGGTTCCTTCTCTCAACAACGATGTCCCAATAGAATATCTAATGATATGGAGGGTTAAACCGTATTAATAAGATGTTGGAAAATTGAAATTAACTAAGAATCACCATTAGAACTTACCTTGGGTGGTGGAGGGACCCCTATGGAGTTAGATTTTTTAGATTTCCCCTTTCTAGAGCAAGTTTTTGTGTTTTGGGAATGTGGGGGACGAAATATGGCTTTAAAATGAACCCCCATGAGTGCGCCCGTGCAACTGGAGACCCGAATGCGCTATTGAACGTGCAAAATAGCATTAACACCTCCTCAAAAGAAGCGCGGCCGCTCTAGGGGCGCGCATATCGCATACTATTCTGTAAAACGTGTATAACCTTTTGCACAGAGATCCGTTCGGGCTCCATAATATATCATTGGAAAGATATTTCAAAGGCCTACAAGTTTAATGCTTTGAGTTTTCCTAAATTCCTTAAACATTTCCATTAAACCCTACTGGAAGATAGACCTTCTGCAAACTTAGTCGATTTTGTCAAATCTTATGCACCTCACTTTCCATCTTGATTTTGAAACAACTACTTTATCCATAATGATCCCGATGGGACTTCACATGTCCAAAATATAACCTTACTACTTCTTTAACTCATTCATATCTAAGCCAAATTTAGGGGGTGCTACATTATCTCCCCCTTGGGATCATTCGTCCTTGAATGATTGTCCTGACTGTAATTTCTGCTAACTCTGAACCTTAAACGGGTCTGGTAGAAACATGAAGTTCCATTAACACTTGCATACTAAACTAAATGATACATGATTACTGAACTGTTATGATACTAAATAGAATGACTACTGCGTTGACTAAATATTGGTCTGCCATGGATATATGAATACTGAACTAATATGGATATATGAATATTGAACTGGCAAGAATATTTGAGTAACCTGAGTACTAAGCTAGCATGAATGTCTAAGTATTGGACTAACATGAGTAGTTGAGTATTGAGCTGACATGAGTATCTAAGTACTGAACTGAGAAGATTATTTGAGTACTGAACTGACATGGGTATCTGAGTACTGAACTGACATGAGTATCTAAGTACTGAATTGACATGAGTATCTGAGTACTGGAAACTTGAATGTGATAACATGACACGTGAAATACTGGCTGTACCACCGCTAATTCTAGTGGCAACTCCAACTCATAAGCTATTTAACCGATCTTTTGCAGGATCATATACAACGTGATATATTTAGGACCAAGGTTTTCTTTCTTCCCAAATCTCATAAGGCCTTTCATAGGCGAAACTTTCAGAAACAACCAATCATCAACTTGGAACACTAACATCTTCAAATGTTCTAGAATGAACTTGACTTTCTCCATAGTCTGATAGACTAAATTTGGTCCCAACAACTCCTCTTCACCAACTTTGGACCAACCAATTGGCGATCTACACCTTCGCCCATACAGAGTCTCGCACATGGCATATTGATACTAGAATGATAGGTTATTATTAGCAAGGTCAATGAGAGCTATGTGATCATCCCAGTTAATTTTAACATCAAGGACAAATCCTCAACTATTTGAACAATGCGCTCTGCCTGGCCATCTTTCTGAGGATGAAAACGTGTGCCTAATCATTTCTGAAAGAACTTCTAAAAGTTCGATTTAAACTGAGCACCACAATTCGAAATGAAGGACAACGGAATCCCGTACATCAGATGATTTCCTGAATGTACAACTTGGTATAATCTTCTACTAAATCTGTAGTTTTTACTGGAAAGAAGTGTGCTGACTTGGTAAGTCGATTTACAATCATCCAATACAATCATGTTTTTAAAATGAGCAAGATAATCCTGTTATAAATTTCATATTTACCATCTCCACTCAAAATATGTGTATTTTGTAATAAAACACTTGGCTTTCTGCTGCTCGACTTTCACTTGCTGACAATTCAAACAATTGGCCGCAAGTCTGCGACGTTCTTTTTTATGTAGTTCATCCAATCAATCTCCTTGGTCTTGATGCATATTTGGGGGACCTGGATGGAAAGCATACTTGGAATTATGGGCTTCTAACATGACCTTCCCTTTTTAAGTCCATCTGTGTCTGGAACACACAATCTGTCTTGGTACCTCAAAGTACCATCATCTCCCCCTTATTCAAAAGCCATCATTTTATACTTGTGAATTTCCTCTTCAACTGCAACACGTAGGGATCATCAAATTGTTTCTCCTTATCTTCGGCTACTAATGGGGAACAAGTCTTTTCTAGACAATAACCCCATTATCTTCTAAGTCCGAAGTCGAACTCCTCTTGGCTGGTGAACTTCTTTCACCAGAGTTCTCTTATCTACCTAAATCATGAGCTATACTTCCCACACTTTATTATCTTCTTAAGCACTTCCTAAAAATACTTATAGCATTATTGTGACCTAAGTATTTTACATGTACTCTAAATTTTAGAGTCTCGTTCAATGGCACTGCCCTCATAACACATAAATAGGCATGATTTTACAGCTTTTTTGTGATCACTTTATCATCAACAACTAAGCTCGGTGATAATTCTTATCACTTTGTGTTTCTTACACATGCTAAACATAATCTTCGTGGTAATTATATAATTTTCCCTCATTACCAAACTGATTTTATTTTTCATATCCCATGCTAACTATTCGGGCTTCAAATCTCTAACTGGACTTATTGAAAATTTTTGCAGAACCCCTTAGACCAAATGTCTTATACTTGTGGATCCTTCTCTTTTTGTTGGGATCCAAATAACTTTTCTTATTTTCTGCAATTCTTTGCACTCTACGTCAATGACGAATCATCTTCCAACTAAATTTTGAGAAATCCTTCTTACTAGGAAAGACTATATTGCCTATATAAATTGTAAGCTAATGTATTCACAACTATCATACACAATCTTAATAATTTAACTCTGCTCACACTGTCAATCCTGGAGAAACCACATTACAATAATTCCTAAAGGCTATTCTTTTATAGTTTGCTCTCTCAATGCCTAGCTGATATTTTTTCCCCATTGTCACTGTACTTTAGGTTTAACTTAAACTCTTTAGGTTCTAACACACATTCGGTATTTCAAACTGCCATCCACTCGCTAGAGTTAACCTAGCTAAATGAATCAAATTGTACTTCTACTAGCTCTGCTAAAAGTGCTAATTCACTGTATCAACTCACAACTTACTTAATATTATTTTACTAAACACCTGCTAGAATCACATTTTCTTGTTCTACTTTGGATAACTAATGTAAATCATAAGGTTATTCTAACTTCCCTCACCATCCGGCCCTGTTCTACAGTCGCATACTATCCCTTTTTTTTTTCTTCTAAACTATGTACATGGTTCACACTTCGGGAATTCATCTGCCTTAAATGAAATTTGAATTTCTAACCCCATACTTTCTATACAATACTAAATCATATCATACTATAAACATCCCGGGTAATCACTTAGTCACATAACCTAAGGGGGGACTGCCATATCTTTTATCTTACATCAATAGATGCTTCTTATAGTAACTTACTAATATGGTACTTTCTAGTTCTAATATGAATAAATCTAAACAACTTTAAATCATTTCCTGAAATTCACTATTGATTGCCCTTGGTTCTCACTGCATATATCGTATCTTCTAGTCATTTGCATGAGTTGTACGAAATCACATCTTTGGTAGTAACAAATGTTTCAGACTCCTAGGTATTTTACCCTTAGGCTCTTTTCTGTCCAAAACTATAGTGACTAAAGTTAGGGCCTGACATCTGAACTATCATCATCCAACTTGTGGCTCCATTTACAAGAATTAAAAATGAAATTGTTTCATGAGGTAAAACACATATGAATACGCTACCATACACAAACTTGTCCTTCAGAGTATATCATTATCTAATAAATCACTTCCTGTGCCTTCCAGTGAGTCTTCGATCTTATTCCAGGCCTAAAATATGTGAAAGTTTCTCTAAAATCATTGATACTTACATTTTCTTTGAGAACCCATATGTATCATTGTATACTCACCAGTCACCAGAATTTATAACACTGAAAATTGGAGATCTAGTAACTGAATAACTAATAATTGGCATACCGAATAACCATAAACTTGCTAGCTGAAAGGTCGTTAGCTGGTAACTGAGATAAACTGATAACCATAAAATATGATAACTGCTTTTGTACTTTCTGATAAAATTGCGCTCTAATCTGTACTACTACCATTACATCCCACTTCTAACATCCTTTCAAGTCTCATTTGTTACCAACTTATACTCCATAATTATACCCCAATGGGAATCATCTTCTCTAAGAACTTGAGTTTTTTTTCCGCACGTTGTTTGGGCATTCGATACCTTTGGAGTTTGATAGGAATAGAAGGTTAACTATTTTTCTAAGCTTCACGACATGATATAGAGTAGAAAGAAATAAGACAATCCTGGATGTCTTAGTAGTTAACCATTTATATGAGTGGTCGACACACACATATAAAGGAAACTCCACAAGACACGGCTTCATAAACTCCCTAGGACTCTTGAACCTAGTGCTCTAATACCAAGCTTTGTCACGCCCCAAACCAGGGCTTGGACGTAACACGGCACTCGGTGCCTGACTACATGTGACCGAACGAACCAACTGGCTGGCTGAATCAATATGTGATATCATAATATACTGAATGTGGATGATAAAATAACACATGCTGATATACTGAAACTCTGGATGCTATAAATCAAAGTGCAGAAATAATAATACAATTTTGAAACATATTTGTAGTCAAAATAGCTTAACATGAAATGCCTGAGACTCTGTCTAACTGTTACTCTAGTCTATTAAGCCTCTATTGAAGTACTGAAAACACTAATTATCTGCAAATACTAAAAGGCTATAAAGTAATGATAATGTCCTGAAAGAACTGGGGATCACCAAATAGCTGGTATGAGAATCCTAGCACTCTGAATCGTCGACCTGTAAATCATTACCTACATTGTCAGATGTAGGCTCCAGGAAAAATGGACATCAGTACATTTGAATTGTGCTGGTATGTAAAGCAACTGAAAGAAAGAATTATAAATGCTAAAAGTAATAATGAGTTGATAGCTGAGAATTGATAATTGATAACTGAAATGATAACTGTTGAAAATGAAACTGAAATGATAGCCGATAGCTAATAACTAATAGTTGATAACTAAAATGTTAACTAACAACTGATAACTGATAATTGATAACTGAAATGATAACTGATAACTGAACAGAACAAAGGAAGTAAGGTTATGAATACTCCCTCTTCTGAATGATGAACAACCTATTTATCTGAATATTAAACTACAGCCTCGGGCCCAATATATACGTGCATAAACTGCAGCCTCGAACCCAAGTATACGTACACATAACTGCGGCCTCAGACCCAAAGATGTATAAAGCATAAACTGCAGCCTTAGGCCCAAAGATGCATAAAGCATAAACTGCGGCCTCAGGCCCAAACACAGGTGTTCGACATTCAGGGATTTAAAATCATGAACTGAGAATCATACTGCAATATATGATAGTAAAATACTGAATTACATTGAGTTACATGACACTGAAATACTTAATAGGACTAGGCTGAGATATGTATTCTTGAACTGATTATGAATTCTGAAACTTTAATTATTTATGGCATACTGAATAATCAATACTAAGACTCGGGGGCATCAAACTCAAGTCTATATTGAATAGGCACCGAGCTCACAACATTTAGAATGAAAGTCATGAACGAGTTATGAAGCTAGAGAATAGAAGTTCTATAAATATTCAAGGAAACTAGGATTAACTATATTTTGGAGGCAATTAGTAACGTCATAAAAGAAACGTAGTGCAGGGAGAATCATGTAACGGCGTGACCGGTCGTTTTGCTTTTTAGAACCATGTTCCCCCAAATAAAACTTATCGCGTTTGCTTTATATGATTTATGACCTGTTGGGATGGTTGGTTCGGGTTTTGGAAGAGTTTTGGTTGAAATAGGCTCATTTGATTCCTTAAGATTTTCTTAAAAGGTTAAGTTTGACTTTGGTCAATGTATTTTTCAAACGGACCCGGATTTGTGTTTTGACAGATCCAGAGGGTCCGTAGGAAAATATGGAACTTAAGCGTATGCCCGAAATCGAATTCCGAGGTCCCTCGCTCGAGTAAGGAATTTTTATTGGAAATTGTTAAACTGAAATTCTAAGGATTCAAAGAAACTAAGTAATGATTTATCACATAGGTATCGGGCTCGTATGTTAGTTCTGAAGCCCGGTACAGGTCCGATATAACATTCAAGACTTGCCTACAAAATTTGGTGTCAATCCAAATAGTTTAAGTGCGTTTCGGCTCATTAGAGAAGAATTAAGAACTTGAAGTTCATAAGTTTGATTCAATTAGTTTTAAGGGGTGATTCTTAGATTTGCATTGTTTTGGTCGTTCCGAAGGTTCCAGCAGGTCCGTTTCATGATTTTAGACTTGTCGGCATGTTCGGGAGAGATCTGGGAGCCCCGAGCATCAATCGGACGAGGCTCGAGTCAAGTTGGAAAAGTTGGAAAGGGCTGAAGCATCTGGTTTCTGTCATAACCGTATCTGCAGTTGGCTAGTCGTAGGTGCGAGACTGCAGAAGTGGTCATCCCCTCGTAGATGCGGCCAAGGTAGGCCAGGCCCAAAACCACAGAAGTGGCTCCTAAGCCGTATGAGCGGCTGCGTAGAAGCGGCTTCAAAACTGCAGAAGTAATCCCATCCCGCTTGGCCAATTCTGCAGATGTGGCCTCTTCCTCACAAAAGCGGGACCGCACCTGACTGCAGATGTGGAAATGGCTGAAGCAGTGAGCTTCATTTAATACGGGTTCTAAGTCATTTTTGCCATATTTCACTCATCCATTGGGCAATTTTGGAGGTTTTGAGAGAATCCTACAACTTAGCATCTTGAGGTAAGTTCATTCTACCTATTCCTAGTTTAATACTTGGGTCTTAGGAAGATTAACACACTAAGGTTAAGATAAAATTATGGGGTTAGAGCAAAACCTAGGGTTTCGGTAAAACTTAGATTTTTCCACGAAATTGGTTATGAAATGAATTAGAAATCACATATTATTGATCCTTAGGTTACAAAGAACAATTTCCTTCGAAAAATTTCAGAATCCGGGCACGTGGTCCCTGGATCGGATTTTAGGATACTTGTTTTTAAGGTTGGGAAATTGTGTTAATAGTTAGAATGTGATCATGTGAGCTTGTATTGACTAGTTCTTACCCAATTTAACTAGTTTCAGATCGTTCGGCTCCAAATTTTAGAGTTCGGGCTCGTTCTGGATATTGGAAGTGCATTTTGGAGCGAGGTGAATCTCCTTTCTAACCTTTTAAGAAGGAATTGTCCCCATAGGAGTAATAATGGTATAATTTGTCACTAAATTTGAGGGCTACGTATGCATGAGGTAATGAGAGTCCGTGCGTAGCTACTATTATGCTAATTTTTCGGGTAGTTTAGGACCCGTATCATGCTATATTTGCAAAATCTTATGTGTCTTCCTGCTAATGTGATCATTTAGGATATGCTAGAGAATTGGAAATGAACATACGTACTGTTGAGAACTTGTATGAGTTGATTTGAATATAAATGCGCCTTCTTATCTTTCTATTGATAATTGATATTTGTGGATCGGGCCGATCGCCTCGGTAGAAATAGATGTATCTATGGTTCACACCATTCGACCCTCTGGCAGTGCACAATTTGTTTTATGTTGGATCGGGCCGTTGACCTCAGCATAATATGCGCAAGATATTTTTGTGAATTATTATTGATGACTTGCTTGATACATGGTTTGAAATGTAATGGATTAGCTGTGATATTAAAATGACATGACTTAGAAATCCTTACTTCAACTTTTATATAACTGTGACCATCATGCCTGGCATAACATCTTATTATATTAATTGACCCTAGTAGGTATCAAGTCGACCTCTCATCTCTGCTTCTTCGACATTAGACGAGATACTTACTGGGTAACTATTGTTTATGTACTCATGCTACGCTTTTGTACTTAATTGTATAGGCTTTGAGGGAGGTACATCTGGCTATCAGACAGGCGCGTGTCCTTGATCATAGTCCGAGACTTCCACGGTGAGCTGCTTCCCTTCCTGTGCCGCTCAGCAGCTTGATGGAGTATTTCTTAATTTTGATTGTCTATTCTGTTTCAGACAGTAGGATAGAGTTATTATTTTGTATTATACTAGTTGCCCACAACTTATGACACCAGGTATTGGCACACACATTAGTAGACTATTCTTTTGGGATTTTTATAATTATTTTTGGTACATTACTGGTTATTACTTGTTTTAACCTTAACTTAAGAAATTGCTGCAATTATTTGGTAAAAGTAAAATGAGAACTTATTTATATTCCGCGTTGGCTTGACCGACAATGGTGTTGGGTGCTATTATAACGTATTATGGAATTGGCTCGTGACAACATGGTATCAGAGCACTAGGTTCACGTAGGTCTCACAAGCCACGGGCAAACCTAATAGAGTCTTGCGGATCGATACGGAGATGTATATATTTATCTTCGAGAGACTATAGGGTGTTAGGAAACTACTCTTTATTCATTTCCTATAATTCAATTGATGGCACACTAAATTTCTCTCTTCTATTCTCTCACAGATGGTGAGGACACACACGATAGATGTTCCCGACCCGGGAGGGGCTGCTCCCCCCGTTGCTAGAGGTTGAGGCTGAAGCTGGGGGAGGGTGTCGGCCCCAAGTAGGGGAAGAGGGCATCCTAGTGTTGTTCCAGTAGCACCACCAACAGATCCTGCAGAGGATCCTGTTATTAAGGAGCAGGGCGAGGTGCCCGTAGCTAAGCCCACCCCGACAGACTTTATGATATCACTGGGATTCCAGGAGGTCATGGGTTATATGCTACGATTCACGGACAACATGACTCAGGCTGGTTTATTTCCACCAGATCCAGCTACATCACAGGAAGGAAGAAAAGCATCGACCCCTACTGCTCAGGCTCATTTTCATGTAGCTGCATTGTATTAGACTCCGAGTGTATTGCCCACAAATGGGGCTTAGCCAGTTGCTGCAGTGATACTCGAGTCCAGACCAACGACGAATGGTGACCCACAGAAGCTGTTGGATAGATGGACTAGACTTTACCCTCCTGTCTTCGGGGTGAGCGTCATGAGGATGCTCAGGACTTCACTGATAGGTGCAGGGACAGACTGCACAACATAAGGATATTGGAGTCGCATGGGGTTCACTTTTCTACTTTTCAGCTAGAGGGCAGGTCCCATAGATGGTGGCAGTCTTATGCTCTTGGCAGACCAGTGGGTTCTCCTCTTATCACTTGGATCCAGTTCAAACAGTTATTTTTGGACAGGTATATTCCACCCTCTGAGAGAGAAAAGCTACGGTATCAGTTTGAGTAGCTTGAGCAGGGTCAGATGTCCGTGACTGATTATGAGGCGAGGTTTTCTAAGCTATCCCGCTACGCATTGATGATACTTCCTACTGACGTAGAGAGGGTGCGAAGTTTTGTTGCAGGGTTGCATTCTGGCATCAGGGCCAACATGGCCCAAGAAGTGGAGATGGGGACTCATTATCAATTAGTAGTGGAGATTGCTCGTAGGATTGAGGGCTACCGTCTGAGGGGTAGGGAGCAGATGCAGCACAATAAGAGGGCTAGATTCTTCGGAGAGTTCAAAGGTGCCCCAGCTAGGGGCAGAGGTCAGTTTGGGAGGGGACAGCCCAGTAGGCTCACATATTCACCACCACCTGGTCGGGGTGCTCCGGCGCGTCCCTATTTTAGTGCCATACTAGAGAGTACTTACCGTGCACCAGCTAATCAGGGTTCCTCCTATGGGTATTCAAGCCCTCAGGGTTCTTCTGATTTTTATTTCACTGTTATGCCAGAGAGTTCATACCGTCCACTGGCTATTCAGGCTTCTTCCAGTGGGTCTATAGGCCATCGGGGCAGCAGGTCGTCGCACCGGGGGGTTGTTTCAATTGCGGAGACCTTGGTCATATGAGGAGATACTGCCCCAGGTTTCGAGGCAAGGCAGTACAACAGGGTCAGCAGCCTATGATTTCAGCATCGACTACCCTGCCACCTAGATGTGGAGGGCAGACAGGTAGGGGCAGTCCTAGAGGTGGAGGCTAGGTAGGGAGAGGTAAGCCAACTACTGCTCAGTCAGGTTGAGGCCATCCAGTCGGCGCTCCAGCCAGATTTTATTCTCTTCTGGCTAGGCCAGATGCATTGACCTCAGATGTTGTCATCACAGGTATTATTTTCGTCTGCAATAGATATGCTTCAGTATTATTTGACCCAGGGTCTACCTATTTGTATGTGTTATTTCTGTTTGCTCATTTTTTGGTTATTGCTCCTGAGCCCTTGGGCACCCATGTTCATGTGTCCACTCCTGTAGGAAATTCTATGGTTGTGGATCGGATCTATCAGTCTTGTGTTGTCACATTCTATGGTTTCGAGACTAGAGTAGATCTCTTGTTGCTTGATATTATCAATTTTGAGATCATCCTAGGTATGGATTGGTTATCTCCATATCACGCCATCCTAGAATACCATGCCAAAACTGTTACTTTAGCGATGCCAGGGTTGCAGGGTTGTAGTTGAAGGGTTCAACAGTTGATACTTCTAGCCGGGTTATCTCTTCCTTGAAGGCTCGGCAAATGATTGAGAAGGGGTGTTTGGCGTATTTGGCTTATTTTCGGGACACCACTGCAGAGTCCCAACGATTGATTTAGTTCTAGTAGTTTGGGAGTTCGTCGATGTATTTCCTTATGATCTTCCTAGCATGCCACCGGATCGTGATATTGATTTTTGTATTGATTTGGCTCCAAGCACCCAACATATATCTATCCCACCATACCGTATGGCTCCGAAGGAGTTGAAGGAGCAGCTTGAGGAGTTGTTAGCAAAAGGGTTTGTTAGACCCAGTGTATCGCCTTGGGGTGCACCAGTGTTATTTGTGAAGAGGAAGGATGGGACTATGCAGATGTGCATTGACTACCGCCAGTTGAACAAGGCTACCATCAAGAATAAGTACCCATTGCCATGCATTGATAATTTGTTCGACCAGTTTCAGGGTGCTAGGGTGTTCTTTAAGATCGACTTGAGGTCGGGGTATCATCAGTTGAAGATTCGGAACTCTGATGTTCCGAAGACCACATTACGACCGAGGTATGGCCATTATGAGTTTCTGGTGATGTCCTTTGTCTTGACTAATACCCAAGTAGCATTTATGGACTTTATGAACAGAGTATTCAAGCCTTATATTTATTCTTTCATCATCGTCTTCATTGACGACATCTTGATATACTCTCGTAGCCTAGGGAGCACGAGCAACATTTGAGGGTAGTGCTCCAGACCTTGCGAGGGTAGAAACTATAGGCTAAGTTCTCCAAGTGTGAGTTATGGCTAGAGTCAGTGGCATTCTTGGGGCATAGTGTGTCAGGAGAGGGTATTAAAGTGGACTCCAAGAAGGCAGTTCAGAGTTGGCCACGTCCTACTTCAGTGACCAAGATCAGGAGCTTCCTGGGGTTAGTAGGCTATTACAGGCGATTCGTGCAGGGCTTTTCATCTATTGCATCACCTCTTATGAGATTGACCCAGAAGGGTGTTCCTTTCCATTGGTCCGATGATTGTGGGGAGAGCTTTCAAAAGCTCAAGACAGCCTTGACTACAGCACCAGTTCTTGTGTTGCCTTCCCATTCAAGGATGTATATGGTATATTGTGATGCTTCATGCATTGGGTTTGGGTGTTTATTGATACAGGAGGGGCTAGTTATTTCCTATGCCTCACGCTAGTTGAAGTTTCATGAGAAGAATTATCATGTACACGATTTAGAGTTGGCCATGATTGTTCATGCTCTCAAGATATGGAGGCATTATATATATGGGGTGTCATGTGGGTTTATACTGATCATCGTAGCTTACAGCATTTGTTCAAGTAGAGGGATCTCAATTTGAGCGTAGGTGGCTTGATTTACTGAAGGATTATGACATCACCATTCTTTGTCATCCGGGCAAGGCAAATATGGTCACGGATGCCTTAAGTAGGAAAGCAGAGAGTATGGGTAGCTTCGCATTCATTTCAGCAGGGGAGAGGCCACTAGCTTTGGACATTCAGTACTTTGCTAAAAGACATGTGAGGCTGGATATTTCGAAGCCCAGCCGAATCCTTGCGTGTGTTGTTGCTCAGTCTTCGTTATTGGGGTAGATCAAGGCCCGACAGTTCGATGATCCCTACTTAGCAATTCTTAGAGAGATAGTGCTGCAGGGTAGTGCCAAGGAGGTCTTTATTGGTGAGGATGGAATTCTACGACTCCATGGTAGCTTATGTGTTCCTAATGTTGATGGTCTGAGAGAGAGGATCCTGGAGGAGGCTCACAGTTTGCGGTATTCTATTCATCCGGGTGCTACAAAGATGTATCGTGACTTGAGGCAGCATTATTGGTGGCAGATGATGAAGAAAGACATAGTGGAGTATTTGGATAGGTGTTTGAATTGTCAGCAGGTCAAGTACGAGCATCAGAGGTCGGGTGGCCTACTTCAACAGATGCCTATACCAGAGTGGAAGTGGGAGTGCATTACTATGGATTTCGTAGTTGGTTTACCCCGGACCTTGCAGAAGTTTGATGCAGTATGGGTCATTGTGGACAGTTTGACCAAGTAGGTGCACTTTATTCCAGTTGTGATTACTAACACTTCAGAGAGATTAGCCCACATTTACATTCGGGAGATAGTCCGGCTGCACGATGTGCCTGTTTCCATCATATCAGATAGAGGCCCTCATTTCACTTCTCATTTCTGGAGAGCTGTTCAGGGTGAGTTGGGGACTCGCATAGAGCTTAGCACAACATTTCATCCATAGACCGACATGCAGTCTAAACGGATAGTTCAGATCTTGGAGGACATGCTTAGAGCATGTGTGATTGACTTTGGAGGGCAGTGGGATCAGTTCTTGCCTTTGCCAGAGTTTTCTTACAACAACAGCTACCAGTACAGCATCGAGATGGCTCCATTTGAGGCCTTGTATGGGTGGTGATGTCGTTCTCCTATCGGGTGGTTTGAGCCTAGTAAGGCTAATTTATACGGCACAGACTTGGTGAAAGATGCCTTAGATAAGGTGAAGTTGATTCAGGAAAGGCTTCACATAGCTTAGTCTAGACAGACGAGTTATGCGGATCAGAAGGCGCGTGATGTATCATTCATGGTTGGCAAGAAGGTCCTTTTGAAAGTCTCGCCAATTAAGGGAATTATGAGCTTCGGGAAGAAAGGCAATTTGAGCCCAATATTCATTGGCCCATTTGAGGTGTTGAGGCGAGTTGAGAAGGTTGACTACGAGCTTGCTCTACCCCCCAGCTTATCGGGAGTTCATTTAGTTTTACACGTGTCTATGCTCCTGAGGTATCATGCCGACTTGTCCCACGTGTTTGACCTCAGTACAATTCAGCTAGATGAGAGTTTGGATTATGAGGAGGAGCCAGTTGCCATTGTTGATAGACAGGATCACCAGTTGAGATCCAAGATTATTTCAGTGGTGAAGGTTCAGTGGAGGGGCTAACCAGTCGAGGAGGTGACCTGGGAGTCTGAGAAGGACATGCGGAGCAGATATCCACACTTATTCGGCACCTCAAATAATTTTCTATGTCCGTTCAAGGACGAACGTTTGTTTAAGAGATGGAGAATGTAATGACCCGACCGGTCATTTTGCTTTTTAGAACCCTGTTCCCCCAAATAAAACTTTCTGTGCTTGCTTTCTCTAATTTACAACCTGTAGGGATGGTTGGTTCGGGTTTTGGAAGAGTTTGGGTTGAAATAGGCTCACTTGATTCCTTAAGATTTTCTTAAAAGGCTAAGTTTGACTTTGGTCAACATTTTTAGCAAACGGACCCAGATTTCTATTTGACGGTCCTGGAGGGTCCGTAGGAAAATATGGGACCTGAGTGTATGCCCGAAATCGAATTCAGAGGTCCCTAGCTGAAGTAATGAATTTTTATTGGAAATTGTTAAAATGAAATTCTAAGGATTCAAAAAAACTAAGTAATGATTGATCACATGGGTATCAGGCTCGTATGTTGGTTCCGTAGCCTGTTACAGGTCCAATATAATATTTAAGACTTACCCGAAATATTTGGTATCAATCTGAGTAGTTTAAGTGCGTTTCGGCTCGTTAGAGGAGAATTAAGAACTTGAAGTTCATAAATTTGATTCAATTGGTTTTTGGGGCTGATTCTTGGATTTAGCATTGTTTCGGGCGTTTCGAAGGTTCGAGCAGGTCCGTTTCATGATTTCAGACTTATTGGCAAGTTCAGGAGGGGCCTGGGAGCCCCTAACGTCAATCGAACGAGGCTCGAGTGAAGTTGGAAAAGTTGGAAAGGGCTGAAGCAACTGGTTTCTATCAGAACCGCACCTACGGTTGGCTAGCTGCAGGTGCGAGACCGTAGAAACGGGCATCCCCTCGCAGATGCGACCAAGGCAGGCCACGCCCAAAACCGCTGAAGCGGCTCCCAAGCCGCAGAAGCGGCTGCGCAGAAGTGGCTTCAAGACCGCAGAAGTGGTCCCAGCCTGCTTGGCCGATTCCACAAATGCGACCTCTTCCTCGTAGAAGCGGGACCGTAAAAGCGGAAATCGCTGAAGTAGTGAGCTTCATTTAATACGGGTTTTAAGTCGTTTTTGCCATATTTCACTCCTCCAATGGGCGATTTTGGAGCTTTGAGAGAAGCCTACCACTTAGCATCTTGAGGTAAGTTCATTCTACCTATTCCTAGTTTAATACTTGTGTCTTAGGTAGATTAACACACTAAGATTAAGGTAAAATCATGGGGTTAGAGTAAAACCTAGGGTTTCGATAGAACTTAGATTTTTCCACAAAATTGGTTATGAAATGAAGTAGAAATCATATATTATTGATCCTTAGGTTATAAAAAATAACTTCGTTCAAAAAGTTTTGAAATCCGAACACGTGGGCCCAGGGTCGGATTTTAGGAAACTCGTGTTTAATGTTGGGAAATTGTATTAATAGTTATAATATGATCTTGTGAGCTTGTATTTACTAGTTCTTACCCTATTTAACTAGTTTCGGATCGTTCAGATCCAAATTTGAGAGTTCGGGCTCGTTCTTGATATTGGAAGTGCATTTTGGAGCGAGGTGAGTCTCCTTTCTAACCTTGTAAGAGGGAATTGTCCCCATAGGAGTAATATTTGTATAATTTGCCACTAAATATGAGGGACGCATGAGGTGACGAGAGTCTGTAGCGTAGATACTATTATGCTAAATGTCTGGGTAGTTTTGGAACTGTATCATGCTATATTTGCAAAATCTTATGTGTCTTCCTGCTAAGGTGACCATTTAGGATATGCTAGAGAATTGGAAATGAACATAAATGAACATATGTATTGTTGAGCAGTTGTACGAGTTGTTTTGAATTTAAATGCGCCTTCTTGTATCTTTCTGTTGATAATTGATATTTGTGGATCGGGCCGATCGCCAGGTAAAAATAGATGCATCTATGGTTCGCGCTATTCGACCCTCTAGCAGTGCACAATTTTTTTATGCTGGATGGGGCTATCGACCTCAGCATAATGTGCGCATGACATTTATGTGATTTATTATTGATGACTTGCTTGATACATGGCTTGAAATGTAATGGATTACATGTGATATTAAAATGACATGACTTAGAAATCCTTAGTTCAACTGTTATATAATTGTGACCATCATGCCTGGCATAACATCTTATTATATTAATTGACCCTAGTAGGTATCAAGTCGACCTCTCGTCTCTACTTTTTCGACATTAGACAAGATACTTACTGGGTACATATTATTTATGTACTCATGCTACGCTTCTGTACTTAATTGTACAAGCTCTGAGGGAGGTACATCTGGCTATCAGACCGGCACACGTCCCTAATCATAGTCCGAGACTGCCACGGTGAGCTACTTCCCTTCCTGTGCTGCTCAGTAGCTTGATGGAGCCTTTCTTACTTTTGACTGTCTATTCTGCTTCGGGTAGTAGGATAAAGTTGTTATTTTGTATATTCTACTCGTTGCCCACAACTTGTGATACTAGGTCTTGGCACACACATTAGTAGACTATTCTCTTGGGATTTGTATAATTAGTTTTGGTACATTACTGGTTATTACTTGTTTTAGCCTTAACTTAAGAAATTGCTGTAACTATTTGGTAAAAGCAAAATGAGAACTTATTTATATTTTGCGTTGGCTTTCCCCGCAATGATGTTGGACGCCATCATGACCTATTATGGAATTGGGTTGTGACAAATCATTAACATTCCCAAACATAGAGAGTTAGCCTCACATACCTTAACTTCCTGCTCTTGAGCTTAATACAACTTTCGGCAATCCTTTCAACGTCAATCTATATCAATACAAGTCAAAGGGATTCCATATTAGCAATAATACTCATGTTTTAGTTACTTAGGTATTTTCTCAAACACTTGGTGGCATAATACTTCAGGGTCCTTATAAATGATGTTTCTATACCCAATAACCCATTATATTACTCCTAGATAAATTCTAAAGTATCAAATGGTTATAATCAACATCATTCTTTATCACCCATAAGGTAAACAACACCCTTAATAAATACAATCAACACCCCAATCCTATAACTGTTCATGCTTTTCTATCAAACCCATCAACTCATATCTCATGAACTAGAGTCAATAATCATTAATTCGATGCTAGAATTAATTAGAGGGTGAAGACATTACCTTTTGAAGTTCAATCCCCTTGAATTTGAGTTCTAGGGTTCCTTCTCTTAACAACGATGTCCCAATCGAATATCTAATGATATTGAGGGTTTACCCATATTAATAAGATGTTGGAAAATTGAAATTAACTAAAAATCACCATTAGAACTTACCTTGGGTGGTGGAGGGACCCTTATGGAGTTAGGTTTTTGAGAGTTCCCCTTTCTAGAGCAAGTTTTTGTATTTTGGGAATTTGGGATTCTGAATTCCTCTATTTACTTGTTGCTCGGTAATTGTGTTCCTTGTAGTATTAATAGGTGTTACCCATCATGCTGAATTTATCTTTGATCTACCTGCTGACTTTTTGCTTATATTCACACCTTGTGTCTCCTCTATAACATTTTTCACTAGTTTTTCCCGCTTCTGAGCTGGTTCTTGTTGTCTCTGCACAGGTTATGATTGTTGTACGTTCTTTGCCCGACATTCCTTTTTCTCATGACCATATTTCTTACAAAACTTACATAAAATAGGTTTCCAATCGTATTGTACCTTTTGTTCCATAAGCATTCCTTTTTCATTTTTAAACAAAACATTTTCTGGTAGCTTGGCATCCACACTTCAATAGTATTCGTGCAAAGCTAAGCCTCATATTCTTTTCTGTGTGATTGTCTACTATCGATGGTTTACCAATTAAACTCCCTATTTTGCTTAATATCTTTGAGCTCCAATATTTGAAATCCAAGCTTGGTAATTTCACCCAAATTGAAATTGTATAGAGTTCCTCCCCGGTAAATTCCATGTCTGTATGACATACTTTCACAATGAAAGGTTTGTTATCAAAATTGTATATCCCTCCTTGAACAACTTCATTCTTCCCTATTGCATCATCAAATCGCACCAAAACTATCACATTCTTCATCATAGAGATCTTATTAATGCCATGTTTGCCCCATATTTTATGGATATAGCTATTCAAAAAGAGAAGGGAGGGTGAGCCCCCAAAACATAACACACTACAATATTTTTCAAATATTTCAACTCTGTACTGATATCCTCTGTTTTAATTTCACACACAAGAGTTTCTACAAGCACCTCTGGAGCTATGTATTCTAGTTTAAAATCATCATTAGTTACCTATATTAGTTACCTATATGATGTCAAAGTTATCCCACATGGATCCCTTGCTTGTGACTTCATCCATTAGTTCTACTTCGTCAGCCCACGAGAGCTTGCTTTGACTCTTTGACGAGCTTTTGACCTCCGATTTCTCAAGTACCCCAGCTATCGAAGATCCCCCAATTTCCTCGGAGTTTGCATCCCTAGATTTTTCTAGTATTGTTCTATTGGTTTCTAACTCGATCTCCTGCGACTTCGTGATTTCATTTGCCTTTAGCAGCTCATCCTTCTTCCGTTGTTGATTTCCTACTAACGCAGCTGATTCCTGAGCCAGGATTGCCTTCTGCGATGGATTTCAAGCTCTCTTCCCCATGGATGACGCACGTTAAGCTAACATACGGTGAGAGAGAAACGGTTTCCTTCAATCCCTATAATATTTAAATAACTATTTTATTATAATGTTTCTAGCTCTTTTATTCTAACCTTCCTTTTAATGTGTCGAAACTATTATTCCATATTTTAAAGTCAAAATTTCATGAATTAATTACAAATCTACAAGAATAATCAAAATACTAAAATCATTTTGCTAGTCCATCTATTCCATTTTATTTGGTATTCTTTTCTTTCTTAGTTTGTCCCGAAAAGAAACACATTTTTTAACGTTTAAATCATTCCTTTAATTTTACACTTTTCCTTTTACTTTAGTAACATATTTTTACAATCTATACAAGAAGCAATATAAGTCAAATCTAATTTCCAGGGAAAGTCTGTAGAACTAAGAAGTTGTAACTACGCTAATACCAAAAGGAGATACAAGTGGGGATAGGTGTGGCGCATAATTTAATTTCAGCTACCGAGGGAAAGAAATAATGATACTCTACCTTCCGTTTCCCCTTTCTACTTTAGTTCCTCATTAATTTTTGTAACTTCATTCTTTAGTTAATGCTTGTAGTATTAACAATTAGTTTTGCAGTGAGAAAAAATAAAGAATCAAAGTTGGATCGACTAGAAAATTAAAAGAAAATAAACATAAATATAAATATTTCAATTTTTGAATATGATGTTACAAGGTTCTTTATTTTTCCCCATTTCGCGGACGTGGGAAGAGATGACAAGAATAGTATTACCGGTTGGGTACCAAACCTTATTTTACGATGTAGGATAGATGTTTCTTTTTGGGGTTTAATTATCTGGTATTCGAGACACACAGATTCAACTGATTCAAATTAATAGAATAGTGAAGAGCTCTATATCAAGTTACATTCTTTATTCTTAAATATTAAAGACATCTAATTAAAGATGGAGGGATCTCAACCACTCACCGTGCTTCTTTGTGGTAAGATAGGTGCTGTATTAATTAGATCATACCTACTCAATCGTCTACTTTACCAAATATATGGTGGTTATATTAGTTGAGATAGAGTTATAAATAGTCCATTTGTATGAGAACTTCTTTTTCTTTTAAAGAAAGAGGCAACTTAAAGTTAATTTTTCCACCACATGAAAAAGAAAAAGAAAAAGGATAAAGGAAAGTAATGTTATAATGCTTCTTTAACGGAAAAGAGCAAAACGAAGAATCACAAGACCCAACTGTATTCGATCAAATTAGGTATGCCCGATTGGGTGGACTCGAAGAATCGCTTCAAGAATAAGTCCGAAATAGACTGGGCTCCGGTCCGATAGCGGAGTCCGAGGCTTGAAGATCGAAGTGCTCGGTGAATATTGAGGCCGAATATGACCAGCATCGAGATAATACCATTGTGATTTCGTAACAGAAAAAGCAAGATTCCCGTAATAGACTAAGATCAAGGCATAAATTCTGGAACAGATTTGTACTAGGTGGTTAGATAGTTGTCCCAATAAGATTTCTTACTAAAAGTGGAAATATACCTCGTTAAGGACTCCCCTACTATATAAAGAGGAGACCATTCATTTGTAAAATCATCAATCATTAGAAAATGAATATATATTTTTCACTTTCTTGCTTATTGCTCATCAAAGTTGTCTTTTAGCTTTATTGTTCGTTCTGACCTACCTCGAGGCTACCTTAGCTTGAGGTCGAGACTGGCTTGCGCACTGGTTTGATTCAACTTATTTCTTTGATTTATACGTTTGATTCCTTGATTATCAATTGGTATTGGATCAAGTTACATATCTTTAAGACCACAATACAAATTTAATTGTTACTCAGATTTCAGGGTAAACAGTTTGGCGCCCACCGTGGGGCTAAGAATAACAATGATTGTTTCAGTAATGATTCTGATAACACACATTATTTTCACAGTTATTCTTATCAAAGATTTTTTTCAGGCTAAAACATGTCGAACTGGCAAAATGCACCCGCACACTATGATGATTGTCTTGGATTTTATAGGGGAAACGATAACATAATTGCTCCAGGAGTCAGGGTACCACCGATTAACCCTAGGAAGTGCCTGCCACCGACCCAGTTGACGTCAGTTCACACATTGCTTTTAACGCGGATATGGACATGGACCCCGGAGGGAGCGTGCAGAGGGAAGGCCGAACTGGTGTCCAAGGAACTCAGGAAAGGAACTGGTATTCATTTCCTTTGTTTATTCTCTCAACCAAACCATAAGATGATCCATTTTAACATGTTATTAAATATATTGTTTGATGTTGCTGCTTGAAGCATTTTAGATTGAGTCAAGTTAATTTTTTGAGTTAGGTCACGTATTAGATATAATTGTATAGAGTAATGTGTTAGTTCATTCACTAATATTGAAGGAAATTTCTTTTAGCCACAGTGCGAATGTTTTATTTTATGATGAGGTAGAATACTTAGTTATATTTAGTGGCTTATCATAATAGTCAAAGACACACTTCTTTTACTAGATTCATCCATATCCCAAGAACTTTGTATTGATCTTGAACTTAGGAAATGAATAATTATAAATATCGTAGCTTGCTTTAGGCGCGATTAATTTTGAATCATCGTGGCTATGGGTACAGTTCCCGTGGCATGGTCACGATACGTAAATTCTAATTCGGGTGTGCATTTTATATGACCCGCAATAACTTCAAACAATAATAATAATAAAATAAACACATTGTGAATCATGGGTGGGACGCGATTTGCAATATGTGCAAAATCAAACAAGTGTACTACAATCGTAACTTGCTTCAGAAATAATTCCATAAATAATTAAAAGCGATTAAAAGTTAAAAATGCACAATAGGTTTAAAATATGTATTAAATCAGATAATTAGGCCAATTATTTATAGTTAAGCAACCGTGCTCAAACCAAGGAATCGGGAATGCCTAACACCTTCTCCCGGGTTAACAGAATTTCTTATCTAGAATTTCTGGTTTCGCAGACTTTTAAAATAAAAAGTCGAATTTTCCTCAATTTGAGATTTAAAAAAAAACGGTGACTTGGGACACCAATTAAATTATTCCAAATGATGACTCTGAAAAATAAATAAAATAATTTTATTTTAAATTATACCACTTAAATTGGAAAAACTCTCTTATATACCCTCTCGGGTGGTAAAAAGGAGGCGTGACACTTCGTTATCATGTACCTTACTTGTTCGGGGGTTTTGTTTGTTTTGTTTCTCCGGGTTCTATATGGTTCCTCCGTTGTTATGCACAGATACCCTTGATTGTAGAAATTCTTGTAAATGGAGTTACTAAATTGTTGTTATTGATTTATATTATTGTAAGGGGGATGGGGTCGCGCGTTACAACAAGTGAAATAAGGGAGCGGGTGAAATAAGATATGATATTTATATTGTGATATTGTTATCATATGGTGAGATTGGGTTGCACGCCGCAACAGGTGAAACAAGGGTGAAATGATATGGTGGAATAAGGGTGAATTATGATATTGACATTATATGGTGGGATCAGGTTACACGCCGTAATATATTTTGTGTATTGGCATGATATTGATATTATACGGTGGGATTGGGTTGCATGCCGCAACAAGTGTAATAAGGGTGAATTGATATGGTGGAATAAGAGTGAATTTTAATATTGATATTATATGGCGGGATCGAGTTGTGCGCCGCAACATATTTTGTGCTTGTCTTCTCTGTTTGTTGTATTGGTTTTGGTTCTTTCGTATGAGATATCGAGAATTTGTATTCCCGGTTCTTTACTGTTTTTCGAAGAAGAGTTATTGTCATTGACATAATCTTCTTGGCATGTCTGAGGTTTTTATTTTACTTAAAAAGAATTTATTATTATATTGCAATTCAATAAATCATATATTAAATTCAATAGCTTATCCGATGTGGTATTTATTTGAAAAGGGTTGTTTTCATTATCCAAATGATTTTAAAAATAAACTCATTTTTCTCATTGGTTTCCTACTTGGTTCAGAAGTTGTAGTCTTACTTTCGTCAAATATACATAAAGTATCTTGAATATCCTAATTGGCATTTGTCAAAGATATTATGTACTGAGTGGTACGTGGATTTTTCCGTGCAAGGTGAGATCGAAAGATGTGGCACAAGGTGCCGTGTATGTTAAAGGTCAAAAGATGTGATCTATGGTATGAGATTTTGAGAATTGGAATTATTGGAGTCGTGTATTAGAAACGATTTGGATTGGTTGATTTGACATCGTTTTCCATAATTGAGCACATTTACCCTTGTCTGTATTCCAACATTTACCCTTGGTTACCGTTTGCTATTGGCATTTCTTTCACTATTTCTTTCTTGTTAGCTTTATGTCATATCCTGCACAGGTGTAGATGTTCAGTGAGTGTCTTGACCTGGACTCGTCACTACTCTATCAAGGTTAGGCTTGATACTTACTGGGTACCACCGTGGTGTACTCATGCTACTCTTCTGCACATTTTTTGTGTGTGTAGAGCCAGGTACTTCGGATCGATTAGGTTTTGAAACTCATGCTTGGTGTGGCTAAAGACTTCAAGGTACACCTGCCGGGCGTTCGCAGGCTCTGAAGTCACCCTCTAATATATTTATTTCCATTGTTTCTTCTATTCCCGAACAATGATGTATTCATTATGTAAATTTTTTTCTAGAAAGACTTATGACTTGTACTACCAGTTCTGAGAGTTGTAAATTTTATAGACCATTCCATTTCTAAAGTTGTTAGATGTTACTTATTATTATTATTCAGTAAATGTTTTGCTTACCTATTCCCTAAGACTAGGTGCATTCAGGATACCCAAAGAGGGAAAATTAGGTCATGACATGTCCAATCTCCAAAAGCCTTAGACGACATAGCTGGCCCCTCATCAGCATGTGCCGCAACAACCAGGTGAACTACTCTGACTGCCTCAGCTGCTGAGATCTGATAATGGGGAGTCATCTGCTCCGGAGTGTGAGTAGCAGGAGTTTGTGCTCCTCCTCTAGCCTGAGAGACGGTTGGTATTATGGAAAATGCGCCAGTCTGGGCCACTCTCCATAAGGCCTACCAAACAGACCAAAGCGTCCTGAAGCACTGGGGTAACAATGAACCCCTCAGTAACCTGAGCTAGCCCTGCAGGAACAGTCTGGGCTGGAGCCTCCTCCTCAAACTCTACCTGAGGCTCTACTGCTGGGGCTGCTGCTGGGGCCCTAGGCTGATCTTGTCTCTACCTCGGCCTCTGGCACGGCCTCCGCCTCGACCTCTGCCCCTCGTAAGAGCTGCAACTGGAGGCTTTGGTTGTTGCTTAGCTGAAGAAACGATACGTGTTCTCGTCATCTGCGAGAGAATAAGAGTAGAAGAGTCCAATCAGTATTCAGAAAAAATATTGCACGACAGAGAAAAATAGAAGTGAAATTTGTTCCTAAACTTCATAGCCTCTCGGAGAAAAGTACAGACGTCTCCGTACCGATCTCCCAGATTTTACTAAGCTCGCTCGTAAATTGTGAGACCTAGGCAACCTAGTTCTCTGATACCAACTTGTCACGACCCAAAATTCTCACTGTCGAGATCGTGAGGACACCTAACATTCCACTTGCCAAGCAAGCTGACGTTAAAGTATGAAGAAGTCAATTCTTGTACATTACAATAATAGACTCAAAGTGGTTTTAGATACCCACTCCATTAACGTATTTAACTTGTATGCATGCAGTAGTGCAAATAATTTTGACAAAATGATTAATTTGTTCACTTACAATTAAAAATTGAACAATTTTGTCCTTCGCTAAAATTTTTGGTCTGTATTATTTCTGTCATTAGGAAGTATAATTTTATTTTCTTGATCCCTAAAGGAGCTTCAACCGAAAGTAATATTTACCCATGATCAAAATTGGGGTAAATTTGGATCATTTTTCACAAGGTATTTGAACATGTGATATACATTTATTTCACATTGGAGTTTTATCAATAATAAATATGAGACGATTGGCTAACAACGATATGAATGAATCGAAACTTTCACACGCAAAGTTGCTCAATTTCAAAAAATATATGAGCATATCTACAATAATTTTACTTATTATAACATGTTAATTATATATTGTTTTATAAGTACCCATATCATGTTTGTTAATTGCTATCAATTGAAAGTTGTACTTAGTTTTCAAGTAGTTCAATAGTGCATATTTAATCATCATGATGCGCAACATAAAATAACTACTCCTTTCAGGATCACAGCAACATTGCATCTGGACACTCCATATCGGTTCCGTCTAGCGGAGTTACATTTTTTTTTTTTTGGTAATTATATTTTCATTAATCACCAATGAAATCATTACAAAGCAGTATAGTCATCCTCGACTCACTTAATCATTACATATATTTTAATTCTATCCTATAATATGAGCAGTTCAAAAAAAATACTATATAAGCAGCTGGTTAGTTACTACATTGTTTTCAAAATATAAGTTGTTGCATTTGTGCCCTCATTCCTCCTTGAGCTCTAATATTGCAAACACATGCTACTTCTCTTGCTATTTGATCTGCAGTCTTCGTTGTCTCTTCAAATATTCTACTGTTTCTCTCCCTCCATATCCCATAGATGTGTTCTGCATATACCATTTTCATTATTTTGGCTTTACACGATTTCCCCTTAGCTTGTGTTACTACCTCTGCCATCACCTGTGTATAAGACTGTAATAGATTCACATGAATTCGTATCCATTGCATGAGCCTTTCCCATATTGTTTTAGTAAAATTGCATTCACCAAACATATGTACATGTGATTCATCTGCTCCATTGCATAAACAACATCTTGGACTTACTTGAATTCCCCAGTTTGCTAACATGTCTATTGTCAACAGACTCCCATGACATTGCATCCGCATAGTGAATATTGCCTTGGGTCTAGCTTCATTGTGGAACATTAAAGTTCTCCATGCCACCTTGTTGTAGCTTCCCAGAATGCCTAAGTATATTTGCTTGGTACCGCTCTGCATGTATTGTACTGTAGGTATTTGTTGAATCACCTCTCTTGCCTCCACTCCATGATCTTCCTCACCATCCAACTTGCCTGTTAGGGTATATTCATCTCCATTATGCTTTAACCTTTTATTTAATATGTGTGGACCCATTTTATCCACCTTTTGTCTTTCTTCTGTGCCAGATCCTAGTATACATTAGTTATAGCAGCTCTACTCCAAACTCTGATATTCAGCAGATTATATCATCCACTAGATTTAGGCAAGCACATTCTATCCCATTCTATCAAAGCTCTATTTGTAATTGTATTAGAGTCATACCATATGTAGCTTCTGCAATATGACTCTATTAGTTTCATCATTTTAGCTGGTAGAATAAATATTTTGGACCAATAAGATTGGATACCAAATATTACTATTTGGGCTAACTGTACCCTTCCAACATAAGATAATTTTCTAGTTTTTCAAGAGGAATTCTTTACAACTATTCTGTCAATCAATGGTTGCCATTGCATAACTGATAACTTCTTTATGTCCAATGGGATGCCCAGATATTTGAAAGGTAACTCCCAAAGTGAGTAACCATTATTCTGCAGAATTTCCTATCTAGTATCTTGAGCAACTCCTCCAAAATAGATTGCACTCTTATTGGGATTAGCTAACAATCCAGATGCAGCAGAGAACTGCATAAAACAAGCATGTAAAGTAAAAACTGACTTACTATCACCCCTAGCAAACATCAGTAGATCATCTGCAAAGCTGAGGTGAGTTATATCTAGCTTTCCACACCTAGGGTGGAACCTATATTCTTTAGCTTATTTCAACCCTTTGACCAGATTACTTAGGTATTCCATTGCAATTGCAAATAGATATGGTGATATGAGATCACCCTGTCTGAGTCCTTTAGCAGCTTCAAAAGGTTTTGTCAATTTCCCATTTATCATGATTGAATAACTCACTGATGATACACAAGTTCTCACCTAGTTATTGAATTTTGTTGGAAAGCATAAATATTCTAATAATTGTTCCAAATACACCCATTCAACTGAGTCATATGCTTTTATCATGTCTATCTTTATCATACATTTAGGGGAGATATGTTTTCTGCTATAGGCCTTAACTAGATCATGAGCAAGAATGATGTTGTCTGCTATTTTCCTCCATGTGATAAATCCTGCTTGGGCTTCAGATATGATGTATGGCATGATCTTCTGTAATCTCATCTATAACTTTAGAAATAAGCTTGTACAACACAGTGCAACAAGCAATATGCCTGAAATCCTTAATTGTCACTAGATTAGGAACTTTTGGCAGCAAAATGATAGTAGTGCAGTTGATTGCTGGAAACATCATCCCTGTGTGGAAAAATTCTTTCACTGCATCATGCACTTATTCTTCGATCATTGGCCATGCTTTCTTGTAGAATTTTGCATTATACCCATCTGTGCCTAGTGCTTTATCACTTCATATTCCCTTCAGAGTTTCATCTATCTCTTGTCTAGTAACTTCAGTAATCAGGTCTTGTTGTTGTTGCTGTATTAAAGTTGGCCCTTCTCTTATTACCATCTTATCCACAGCTGGAAGAATATGTGCACTAGTTCCTATTAAGATTTTGTAGAAGAATACAATCTCCTCCTTTATAGCTGCATGTTCTGTTATGGTATTTCCTGATAATGTTTGTAGTTCAACAATTTATTTTCTCTACTGCCTCTCTTTTATTACTGCATAAAAGAATTTATTATTGGAATCACCCAACTTGATCCAGTTTGCTCTTACCTTTTGTTGCAGTATCATCTCTTCCACCATTGACCATGTTTCCAGCTTTTGCAACCATTCTTTCTCTTGGGCTTGCAGCAGGTAACTATAGTTATTTTGCATCTGGCTTTGTATGTGATAAATGGTTTGTCTTGATTGAACTCAGCTTCATTCAATTGTCTAAAGTGCATTTTCATCCTTTTAAGCTTGGCCCAAATATTCTCCGTCTTCCCTGTTACTTTATTACTGCTCCATTCTTCCCTCACTATCATTTCAAACTCAGGATGGCTTACCCATACATTAAAAAATCTGAATGGGTTCTTGGTAATCTTCCTAGGATGCCTTATGTTGATGGACATGGGACTATGATCTGAAATATAAAACTCCCCATATTCAATGCTCAGATGACTGTAGTTTATCATCCATGTATCATTTCCAAACATTCTATCTATATGACTTTACACTCTATCATCACCCTGCTACTTGTTGGTCCATGTCAAATAATCCCCTTTCCATGATAACTCTGCAATACCAATGCCATGGCATAGCTCAGCAAGGTCCATTATATCAGTACTTTTCACAGGCACTTTAAAAATTCTATCTTGGATGTTGAGAATAGCATCGAAGTCTCCCCCCTATTAACCAAGGTCTTGTAATATTCTGTGATAATCTTTTAATGTATTCCCATAGACTTCTTCTTTGATCTGCATCATTATGACCATACACTACTGTGAGATAGTAATACATCCCATTCTGCTTCCCAGTTACTAGACAATGAATGAATTGATCTTGTTTGTCTAATGGTTGTACTGTATATGCTTGCTCATACCATACAATCCATACCCTTCCATTCACAACATACTCATAATTTGTCATCCCATTCCAACTAGGGACTATTCTACTAATCACCTTTCCTGCTTTGTCTTCTTTCACCTTTGTTTCAACTAAACTAGCCAGCTTGATATTTTTATCTTTTATGTACTGCTTTATTTCTTTTTATTTATATATCTAATTTAGTCCCATAATGTTCCAGATTAGCCAAGTCATTTGTGAATAATTATTCCACCTCCCACATCAGGTAACCTAGTTTCCTCTATTTTTTTCTCTTCTTGTTGCAATATCTGAAAGATAATTTTTGTAGTTATTGTTGTAGTTCCCAATGCCATTCTGCTATTTCTAGCCAGAGCTAGCCACTCCTCTTTTTGTTCAGCATACTGCATTTTTTTTGTTTTTTCTTTATCCTTTGTTACCTGTAGATTTCCAGTAAATTCATTGATTGTACCTGCATTATCATTATCCTGTCTCATTGGTTTGCTTGCTCCCTCATTTAGCTCTGTTTGTAGTTTTTTTCCTTGTCCTTTAACTTGTCACCTTGTGGTAATTTTCCCTGTTTCTGTCTTCCTCTGTACTGATCTTCTCTGTTCACTTTCTTCTCCAATGTATAGTCATGTCCTATCTTCAAGCAATTTATACAATATTGGGGTTTCCACTCATACACCACCTGCAGTTGGATCTTTTTCCCTGATGGTTCTTGCAATGTCAATTCTGTTGGAAGCTTTTTTATCACACTAGCTTGCACCAAAATCCTAGCATATGAAATACGTGTTTGCTTAGTGGTACATTTATCAACAAAGAGTGGCTTCCCAATAGCACTTGCTAGTTTGATCAATGTCTTGTTACCTCAGTAACTCATAGGCAAATGAGGAATAGTGATCCACAAATGAATCTCCATCAGGAACTCTGCCTTAATGTCAAAATATGGAGTATATTGTTTCAATATCATTGGCCTACCATTAATAGTATAAGGTCCTCCATAGAGTATATCTTTCAAATCCCCTATTTAATCAAATTTTGCTATGTAGTATCCTTCATCATGCAAATACAAATCTTGTATACTCACTCTACTCCAGGCATGAGCTATACATTTCTCCGTGAATTTGTACCTTGGTGTATCCCCAATTACATAAATAATTAGGGTACATTCCCATTTTTTATTTTGTTTCTCCATTTCTTTCTTATCTACTTTTACCACAATGTTACCATCAATAATTTTCGATGGGATATATGATAATACCATGCCATTTTTCTGAAGATATGTTGCCAGCGAACAGATTTACCCATGTTTTCTCCTTCTCCATTGCTGCTGCATGCGTTTTTAGCTCATCCTTTTGCTCAGATATTACTGTTTTATTGACATTCAGCTCAATTGCTGCTGCTTTCTCCTTTTCCTTCGTAATCTCCAGAACTGTACTTGCTGGGGTGCCTTCACATGAAGATGAAGACATATTTATCTGCACTGCACTGAGATCTATCTTTTTCACCGGTCCCTTAATGTTACTAGGTGATCCTAATTTCTGAGAACTAGGCTGAAATTGGTGATCGATTGGTGTTGTTACTTGCTAAGTAGATCCTTTAGCTAAGGTATTTGCAATGATTGTTGCATTGATGGCTTCGCCGACCGTCACGAGTGGCTCTCGTTTAGGTCGTCCTCGCTTTCTCGCCATGGCTGCTTCTCAAACGGTGTACGTTAGCATAACGTGCGCCGAGAGCTTAGAGAGAGAAAGCACAATTTTTCTTCACGCGGAATTTCATGTTGGCCGTTTTCTTCCTTAGCACATGTAAGATTAATAATATTTTAACTTTTAAGTAGTAGCTTTGATCAATCGTTTTTGACTCATAACAAGCTTACTTGAATTAAAGAGGCAAAGTTAAGCTTAGCATCCACTTTCCATGTCAAACCCAATTTTTCGAGATATTTCATCCGATCTAGTTCCATTATTTTAATTCATCCCAATATATGGTCTTTCCAATCTGATTAAGGTGCCTTGTTTTATTTGACTAGGATATTAAGGCAAGATATCAAGTTTGGTTTATATTTATTGAAAGCGAGTCTAGAAGTGTAATCAAGTTAATGGAAAAAAATGATAGTGTAATAAAAATGATCTGTTAAAATGTTAACTTGTTTTAACATTTGGTAACCCTTAAATTTCGATAACAATTAAACGTATATTATTGTTTTAAGAATATGTGGTTTCACCAAACACCAATTAATAAACGAAAAAGTAAATGACTGAATTGAACTATAAAATAAACCAAACCATTGTTCAAGTTGGACCTCGACCTCGAATTGGGGTGATCCCGAGGTGATTATAAGAGCAATAAAGAACAGATAATTCTGATGAACAGTAAGTAGAACAATAAGACCGAAAGAGATGATTGTATATATTTTTCTCAGTGAATGATGATGCTTACAAATGAACAGAATTTCTCTTTATATAGTAGAGGAATTGTCACGATCTAAATTCCATTATAGATCGTGATGGTGACCAACACCGTTGTTAGGCAATCAACTAGTGAGTTCTCATTTATTCTAATAAACAATCCCAATATTTACTTAACTTAAATTTAAAACAGTCGATAATTAACAAATTTATAAGGCAACTAAATCGGAAAAGGTTGAAGAGAATAATAATAATAGGAATGCAACTCAAAAATAATAGTTTACTAATGTGTGTGTCAGGATCTAGTGTCACAAGTACGAGGGCGACTAGTAGAATGTACCAAATATAACTATCCTACTTTATGAAATAGAATAGACAGTAATAACAAAAGGAGAACCTCCGGCATGCTGCTGAACGGCTCATAAGAGGGCAACTCACCGTGAGATCTCGACCAGATATCATGAATGCGCGCCAGACGGGTAGCTAGATGCATCTGCCTCAGATCTTGTATAATTAAGTACAAAAGCATAGTATGAGTACATTAACAACATGTACCCAGCAAGTATCCAATATAACCTCAAATAAGTAGTAAATAGGGGTCGACTTGACACCTACTAGGGTCAATTATAATACAGTTTAAGTATTACGCTAAGCATGAATAGCATGAATACAAATGACAGTTCAAGAACAAGGAGAAATAAGATATTTTTTCATAAACAACATATCAATTTCAATCATATCATGTAATAACTTATATTTCAAAGCATTTAAGAAGTGTAAATCACAGAAAGTTCCTCATAAATAACATGCGCACATTGTGTCGAGGTCATACGACCCGGTCCAATATATAATTAAAATGTGCACTGCCAGAGGGCCAAATGGCATGAACCATAGATGTATCTATTTACTACCGAGGCGCTTGGCCCGATCCACAAATAACAATTATTATCAAGGAAACACACATTGTCCATTTATAGTCAAGTAATTCATACAAATTCTCAAGTAAGTGAGTATGGCCGTCTATATTTGTTTATCAATTTCCAGCATGACTTAAGTGATCTTAGTAGCAAGTAAGGACGCACGCATTGCAAGTATAGCCTGATACGGGTTCTAAACTACCCGATAAATTAGCATAATAGTATCTATGTACGGACTCTCATCACCACGTACGTATGTAGCCCCACAGATAGTTACTTACATTTATTTAATTCACCTATGGGGTTAATTCCCTCTTACAAGGTTATAAAGGAGACTTACCTTGGCCCAAAGCTTACTTCCAAATTCAAGAATGCGCTCAAACCCTCAAATCGAAGCCGAAAGATCCAAACCCATTAAAATGCGGTAAGAACTAGTCAATATATGCTCAAGAGTTTATATTCTAACTATTGAAATAATTTCCCCACCCTAAATGCATGGTTCCTAACATTCATCACATGGCCCACGTGCCTGGATTCCGGAAATTTTCGAAGAAAGTCGTTACCCATAACCTTAGGATCAAGAATATATGATTTCTACTACATTCCATAATAAATTTCGTGGTTAAATTTTATTTTTTATCAAAACTCTAGGTTTTACTCTAAACCCATAATTTTTACTAATTTACATATTGTAATCTACCCATGAACTATGTATTAAACTCTCATTAAGTAGAAATTACTTACCTCACAAAGCTAGGTTGAAATATCCCCTTTTCAAGCTCCCAAATTGCCCAAGGATGTAGAGAAATGTGCCAACAATTACAAACTCCCCTATTAAATAAAGGCCACTTCCTTCAACGATTTCCGCACCTGCATTGACTGCATTTGCGGTCTCGCTTCTGTGGCAGAATGTCCGCTTCTACGGAAATGTGTAGGGCCAAATGGGGATGCATTTGCGATCGGGTGACCGCTCCTGCGGTTCCGCTTCTGTAGAAGAGGAGTTTCGCATCTGCGGAACCTAGGCTCCTCCCCGTGAGCCGCATCTGCGATGCTTCAGCCGCATTCTACGAGCTCGCACCTGCGGCTGGCCAACCGCATGTGCGATTATGACAACAACTGGAGCTTTAGCTCCTTCTCAAATTATAAACTTAGCTCGAGCCTCGTCGAATTGACGTTCGAGGCCCCTAGGGCCCCGCCCCAACATACCAACAAGTTTGGAATCATAAAACGGACTTGCTCGAACCCTCGGAATGCCTAAAACAACATTAAAACTAAGAATCACACCCTAAAAATAATTGGATCAAACTTTTGAACTTCAAGTTCTTCAATCTACTTCCAATGTACCGAAACGTATTTATACTACTCGGAATGATACCAAATTTTGCGTGAAAGTCTTAAATGACATTATGGAACTATTCCTAATTTCATAATTCTATTTGGACCTCGATATCACAAAAAACCCTCTCTAAACCAAATTTAAAGAACTTTAAAATCTTTAAAGAATCAACTTTCACTATTAGGCGCCAAAATACTCCCGGGTAACCCAAAACTCATTCCAGACATACCCCCAAGTCCGAAATCATCATACAAACCTGTTGGAACCTTCAAATCCTGATTATGAAGTCCTTTACTTGAAATATTAACCGAAGTCAAACTTGGCCTTTTAAGCTAGCCTTAAGGAACCAAGTGTTCCGATTTCAACCCAAACTTATCCAAATTCCAAACCAACCATCCCCGCAAGTCATAAATCAGCAAAAACAAGTATAAGAAATCTTATTTAGGGGAACGAGATTCTAGAAAGCAAAACGAAGAGTCGAGTCGTTACATTATCCACCTCTTAAATAAATTTTCGTCCTCGAACGGGTTTAGATTCATACATGAAGTGCTAAATAAGCGTGGATATCTGCTCCACATGTCCTCCTAGGACTCCCAGGTCATCTCCTCGACTGGTTGGCCCCTCCATACCTTTACCGCAGAAATCCTCCTGGATCTCAACTAGCGATCATGTCTATCAGCAATAGCAATTGGCTCCTCCTCATACCCCAAGCTCTCATCTAGCTGAAAAGTGTTGATGTCTAACACAAGTGACATGTCGGCTTGGTACCTCCGGAGCATAAACACATGTAAAACCAGATGAACTCCCGATAGGCTGGGGGGTAAAGAAACCTCCCCAACTCGCCTTAACACCTCAAATGGGCCTATAAACCTGGGGCTCAACTTGCCCTTCTTTCCCAATCTCATAATACCCTTCATACGCAAGACATTCAAGAGAACTTTCTCGCCGACCATGAATGATACCTCTCGCGCCTTTTGATCCCCGTAACTCTTCTTTCTGGACTGTGATGTGCGAAGTAGCTCCTAGATCAACTTTACCTTTTCCAAGGCATCTTTCACTAAATCATTACCATATAAATTAGCCTCACCAGGATCAAACCACCCGATAAGAGATCGACATCACAGACCATATAAAGACTCAAATGGAGCCACCTCGATGCTGGACTGATAACTGTTATTTTAACCAAACTCAGCCAAAGGCAAGAACTGATCCCCATGTCCTCCAAAGTCAATAATACATACTCTAAGCATGTTCTCCAGAATATAAATTGTTCGCTTCGATTGCCCGTCGGTCTGTGGGTGAAATGCTGGTGCTGAGCTTTATACGGGTCCCCAACTCACTCTGTATTGCTTCTCCATAAATAGGAAGTGAATTAAGGGCCTCTATCTGATATGGTGGAAATAGGCACACCGTCCAACCGAACTATCTATCGAATATAGATCTGAGCTAACCTCTCTGAAGTATAGGAAGTCACAACCGGAATGAAGTGTGCCGACTTGGTCAACCTGTCGACAATGACCCAAAGTGCATCAAACTTCTGCAAGGTCCGCAACAACACACCTACGAATTCTATAGTAATGCGCTCCTATTTCCACTCAGGTATATGCATCTACTGAAGTAGGCCACCCGTCCTCTAGTGCTCATAATTAACCTACTGTCAAAATTCAAGCACCTAGCCACATGTTCAACTATGTCTTTATTCATCCACCGCCACCATTAATGCTGCCTCAGGTCACGATACATCTTCATAGCACCTGTATGAATAGAATACCGTAAACTGTATGCCTCCTTTAGAATCTTCTCCCTCAAGCCATAGCCATTAGGAACACATAGGCGACCCTAGAGTTGCATAACACCATCCTCACCAATAGAAACCTCCTTGGCACTACCCTGTAGTACCGTCTCTCTGAGAACTTCCAGATGAGGATTATCAAATTGTCAAGCCTTGATCTGTCCCAATAATGAAGATTGAGCAACAACACACACAAGGAACCGTCTGGGCTCTAAAATATCCAACCTCACAAATTCGTTAGCCAAGGACCGAATGTCCAAAGCTAGTGGTCTCTCCTCTGCTAAAATAAATGTCAAGCTATTAAGGCATCCACGACCATATTTGCCTTGCCCGAATGATAAAGAATGTGATGTCATAATCCTTTAGTAACTCAAGACATCTACGATTCGTTAAATTGAGATCCATCTGCTTGAACAAATGCTGTAAGTTGCGATAATCAATGTAAATCTCATATGACACCCCATACAGATAATGCCTCCATATCTTAAGAGCATGAACAATCGCTGTTAACTCTAGATCATGCACAGGGTAATTCTTCTCAAGAATCTTCAGCTGACACAAAACATACACAATAACTCGCCCTCCTGCATTAATACACAACCCAAGCCAATGCATGAAGCATCTCAATACACTATATACATCCCAGATCCGGAAGGCAATACTAGAACCAGTGTTGTAGTCAAAACTGTCTTGAGCTTCTGAAAGCTCGTCTCACAATCATCGGACCAACAAAAAGGAGAAGCCTTGTGGGTCAATCTAGTCAAAGGTGTTGCAATGGATGAGAAGCCCTACACAAATCGGAGATAATAAACTGCTAGCCCAAGGAAACCCCTGATCTCAGTCACTTAAGTGGGACGCAGCCAACTCTAAACTGCCTTAATCTTCTTGGGATACACCTTAATACCCTCTCATGATATGACGTTCCCCAAGAATGCTGCTGATTCAAGCCAAAACTCACACTTGGAGAACTTAGCATATAGCTTCTACTCACACAATATTTGAAGCACTACTCTCAAATACTGCTCGTGCTCCCCTAAGCTATGTGAGTAGATCAAGATGTCATCAATGAAGACAATAAAAAAGGAATTAATATAAGGCTTGAACACCTTGTTCATCAAGTCCATAAATGCCGATGGGGCATTAGTCAAGCCGAAGGGCATTACCAGAAACTCATAATGGCCATATCTAGTACAGAATGAAGTTTTCAGGACATCTGAGTCCCAAATCTTCAACTGATAATAACCTAATCTCAAGTCGATCTTAGAGAACACCCTAGCACCCTACAACTGGTCGAACAAATCATCAATGCGCAGCAACAGTTACTTATTCTTGATGGTAACCTGTTTCAACTGGCGGTAATCAATGCATATCTGTATAGTCCCATCCTTTTTCTTCACAAAAAAAACTGGTGCACCCCAAGGTGTGCGGTCCACACATGACATGTGCAGCCGTAGAAACTGGGCAAAAGCAAAATTTCAGAGAACTTGCATCTCAAGTTCTACAGAAGTGTGGACCGCACAATTATTGTGCGGCCGTAGAAGAACAACTATGCGACTGTAGTTACATTTGTGCGGTCCACATAAGAGCAATGTGCGACCGCACTCAGAAATGCCCAGACCATATAAAGAAAGAAGCGTTACCGCAGTTCGGAATTATGTGGCTACAGGTTTCCGTTCCTGTCAGGCTGAAGTAAAGGGTGGACTACACATGGAATTGTACGGCCGCAAAACCTGCGAAAGGGCATTTTTGTGTGGAAATTCCAGCACTGTATAAATAGAAGAGTTTTATGTTTTTAGGTTAATGTTTGACATCAGCAACTACTCTAGACATTTTCTTTGCTCTTTTTAGTAGTTTTTGCTATTTTGAGCTTTTTGAATATTGTTTTCATCATTTTAATTATTAATATTGGTTTAATTATCACTTTTTATTATTTTTATTCTAATTTGAGCATGAGTACCTTGATTATTTGCTAGGGTTGTGACCCAACCTTAGTGTGCAAACTTAAGGGGTGTGCGATTTATTACTTTTTGTGGTTGGGTATTGATTATCTAGCCTTGTTCTTGCTTCTATCTGTAGAATTAATGGTTGCAAAAATTATTTCATGCATATTTGACTTAGTCTCTACTTGGAGAAAGAGAGACTTAGTCTAAGAAAACACGGCTAGCAAGAAATAGTGTCAATCGAGATATTGATAAGCCCAATTAAAGCGTTGAACCTAGAGATAGTAAAATCTAACTTGAGCTTATTATCAACTGCTTTGTTCAATACTCATTTGGACTTGAGAAAGCCAAATAGGGTAAAATCACTCTCTGACCGGGAGGTATTGAGTGGGTACTCGAGTATTGATAGCTATAATACACACCGGCTAATAAAACAAGCTTTAAAGTTTACAACACATTAGGCGAACACCTAGATGAAGGTCATAACCCTAGACCTTTTTATCATTTGAAAAACAACCAAATACAATTTCCTTGTTTCATTCTTTAAATCGTAATTGTAGCGTAACATAGATTTCCAAATAAAACCCAATATTGCCTAAGTGCAAATTAAGATATACATACTCACCCGATAAGATATATACTAATAACACCTATTCATATAGCTCACCGTGGAATTCAACCTCGACTTTGTTGGGTGTTTTTATTGCATCGATCGTTTTCATATCCTTAAAAAGAAGAGTGAAATAGGACAAGATCATTCGTACGGAATAAAGACGGGTCGTTAAGGATGTGTATCGATTATCGATAGTTGAATAAGGTTAATATAAAGAACAAGTATCTACTTCCAAGGACTGGCGACATGTTTGACCAACTCTAGGGTGCCAAGTATTTCTCCAATATTTACATACGTTCATGGTATCATCAGGTAAGGGTTAAGGAGAAGGATATTTCGAAGATGGCCTTCCAAACAAGATATAGGCACTTTGAGTTCTTGGTGATGTTGTTCGAGCTAACAAATTCCCCAACAACTTTTATGGATCTCATGAATAGTGTATTTAGACCCTATCTTGACGTGTCCGTGATTGTATTCATTAATGACATTTTAATGTATTCTCGTTCAGAGGCGGAACATGCGGGCCACTTGCGGGCAGTATTATAGACCCTTTAGAGTTGTAAGTTGTATGCTAAGCTCTCCAAATGTGAATTCTGGCTGAAATCAGTAGCATTCTTTGGCCATGTGATATTTGACGAGGGTATTAGTGTCGACAATCAGAAGATCGATGAAGCACAGAATTGGTCGGGACCTACAATATTATAGGAGGTTTGTACAAGGGTTTTCCTTTATATCAGCACCATAACTAAGTTAACATAGAAAGCTATCAAGTTCCAATTATCTGACGCTTGTGAACGTAGTTTTCAGGAGCTAAAGAATTGATTGATATCTGCGCCAGTGCTCACTTTCCCAGAAGGAACAGAAGGTTATTTGGTATATTGTGATGCCTCATGTATAGGTTTGGGTGCATATTGATGCAGCATGGGAAGGTGATTCCTTATGCATCGAGACAATTGAAGAAATATGAAGAAAAAAAATTCGACTGATGATTTGGAATTGGCAACAGTAATATATGCTTTGATGATATGACGAAACTACTTATATGCCGTCCATATTGACATCTACACAAATCATAAAAGTTTACAATACTTATTCAAGCAGAAGGAGTTGAATTTGAGGCAGCATAGGTGGCTTGAATTACTAAAAGACTATGACATCAAGATATTGTACCATCCCGGTAAAGCCAATATTGTGGCAGATGCTTTCAGTCGTAAGTTAATGGGATGCTTAGTACATATTGAGGTAGATAGAGAAGGGTTGAATAAAGAGTTTCATCAACTGGGCAATATGAGAATCAGATTGTTAGACTTTAATGACAGAGGTATTACAGTACAGAATGCAGCAGAATTATCTTTGGTAACCGAGGTAAAAGCATGAAAATAGGAAGATCCTACCTTAGTACAATTAAGAGAGGGAATTCAACAGAGTAAGATTACAGCTTTCAAGATTTGTCAGGGTTGATTATGTGTGCCTAAAGTGGCAGGGTTGTGAGAGAAGGTTATGATTGAGATTTATCACTCCTGATATTCCATACATCCCGTCTCAACAAAGATATATCATGATGTTAAGGAGCTGTATTGGTGGGACAACATGAAGAAGTCTATTGCATAATTTGTAGCCCAGTGTCCTAATTATCAACAAGTAAAGATTGAGCATCAGAAACCTTATGGATTGATTCAGAATATAGAGATTCCGACCTGGAAATGGGAGGTGATCAATATGGACTTCATTGTTGGATACCTTTCTCTTATTATAAGTTTGACTCCATCTGGGTGATAGTTGATCTATTAACAAAACTTGCCCATTTTATGCTAGTTAAGACAACTTACACGGTAGTAGATTATGCGAGGTTGTATATCAAGGACAATGTTAGGCTTCATAGTGTGCTGGTATCTATTATATATGATCGAGAAGATCAATTTACGGCTAACTTTTGGAGATCTTTTTAGAAGGGTTTAGTTACACAAGTGAATCTCAACACTATATTCTAACCGAGGAGTGATAGACAGGCTGAATGTATAATTCAAACACTCGAATATATGCTACGAGCATGAGTTCTAGATTTCAAGGGAAATTGGGATGACCATCTCCCACTTATAGAATTTGCCTACAATAATAGCTACCACTCCGGTATTAAAATGGCCCCGTACGAGGCACTGTATGGGAGGAAATGTAGATCACCAATTGGATGGTTTGAAGTAGGTGAAACAGAATTATATGGGCCAGATATGATTCACCAAGCCATTGAGAGGGTGAAAGTGATACAAGAACGACTGAGGATGGCGCAAAGCAGGCAAAAGTCTTATTCTGATATTCAACGTCGTGAGATGGAGTTTGAGGTTGGTAATTGGGTTTTCTTGAGGATTTCATCAATGAATGGTGTTATGTGTTTTGGGAAGAAGGGTAAGATAAGTCCGTGGTATATCAGGTTGCACATGATTCTTCGATGAATTGGAAAGGTTGCTTATAAGTTAGAATTGCCATCTGAATTAGAATTTGTACACCTAGTATTCCGTGAATCTAAATTAAGGAAATTTATATTGGGGACCATTCTTGGGTCATCCCTATCAAATATGTACATGTTACGGAGGATCTATAATATGAAGAAGTGCCAGTGGTTATATTAGATCGCCAAGTCCGCAAGCGAGCTTCCGTCAAAGTATTGTGGACGAATAAAATACAGAAGAAATGACATGGGAAGCAGAAGAGGAGATGAATTCTAAATACCTATACATATTACAGATTAAAGATAACGAGGATATTAGGGGAATGCAAAATGCAATAGAACCTGAAATGACTCTATGAGGTAAGCAATAACTTGAGAATACTCTTCCTTAATACAAAATGGTGATATGCAGATAACGTACATATCCATAATACTTTGTATAGCCTTGTGAGGACATAGGTTGGGTTCAACTGCTTGCAAGTTTGGCTAGTGTCCATTTTATAGGGGAAACTCAGCCAAATATTTCTGTCGGAATCCACGATGAGTTAGACTCCCCATAAACCCTTACATTCGAGGACGAATGTTCCTAAGAGGGAAGGGTGTTACAACCCATACTCGTGTATGTTAGATCCTGCTGTAAGTTAGTTGACGTAAATATGAGAAGAGATTAACTTTGAGCTGATAAGAAGTTAGTCTTATTGGTATTAAATGATACAAGGGTGTATATGAGTGGTTAACAAGTATTAGAAGTTAAACGAATTAATGATGTTGTAACCCGTATTTTTGGGTAAAACTAGAGGTGCTTAATAGTCACAGGAGGCCATGTATTAAGGTATTTGAATCATATAATATCCGTATCATTAGTCTTGAAGTCAACCAAGTTATGAAACAAAAGTAAACAAAAGTTGTCGCAATTTACGTTCATAATTTCACTTAAATTTTAGGTCAAATGTCATTAAGATTTTCTCCAATTTAATCGGAATTACAGGGTTATCTACCCACCAAATTGTAGTTGTGGGTCTAATTTCCAATGCATTAAACCGTTCGTCCATACGGTGTTGGAGTAGAGAAATATTCGCATTTTTGCGAGACTGCACAAGAAGCTCTCTAAAAACTCTCTATCAAGGTTCTCTCATGATCCAAGATTCAAACAAAGGGCAAACAATACAAATCAAGTTTCAAGAAACTCGTGGCGCTAGTAGGTTTCTTAGTTTTCTTGTTGTTGCTGATTTTTGTGTGATTCCAGCTCATGTGAGAGGTTTTTTTAAGTCGTTTAAGTTCTATAAAATAATGTCTCAAGTTTTAATTCAATCCTAGGTGATTTCAAGTCTTCCAAAGTGATTTTAGAGCCAAAAAACCCGAATTGATTGCTAGTTTTGCTTCCTTGTTCTTGTGACAATATTAGAAGGATATTTCGCAGTGAATTAAGGTCAAATTGGAGTTGTTATATCTGTTAAAAGATAAGGAACCTTTTACTCTACATGTATTTAAGATTATCCGAGTTGTGTCTAAGTCGTTGAAGCTAGAACTTGTGAGATATCTATCGAAAGGCTTGTTAGTAATGTTGTTGGTTGTGAACTATTTTGGGAGGCTTAATATGATTGTTATTGATATTGTTTGGGATTTTTGCTGATGGTTTTAACTTGTGGGAAGTCATATAAATAGAGGAGATGTTGTCTGTTTCATCGTAAAATATGTTCCGGTAGATATATAATAGTTATGACGCTTAAACGATAACGACAATATCATTTCTCTTATTGTAGACTAACGAGTCATGACATTTTCATAGCTTGAGGTTGGGCAGCATATACAAGGTATGTGAGGCTATCCCTTTCCTTTTTTTACAATGCTCCGATTGTACATAATATAATGAAAGAGCTTCCAAAGATACTCCACTCCTAGAAACTAGCAATACTTACATTGTTTCCCTTCTTATGGAACGATTGAGGTTGATGCTACTTATTTTATTCTTATGTTATCAATGTTGTTGGTACTTCCTAATTCTAATAGTATCCATGACGTAGAGTTAGTCCTAATAACGTATACGGAGGTTACCGACCTTACGTCACTCCAAAAGGTTCAGAATGCGATTCCAATGAGTCTAGTATGCATTATATATAGGTACCTGTTTTACTCTACATAGACGCGCTATTATCGGCTGGGTACGACACTTATTATGAAACCACTAATTAGTTGGGTTTTACCGAGCTTCATGTGGCCGGGTACGATTCTACCGAGTCTTATAATGACTGGGTACATTTTTACGAGCCTATTATAGCCAAGTATGATATAATGATGATGATGATGCCCATAGAGGCATATGTTTTTAAAAGTATGAATGTGTGTGTGTGTGTGTATATATATATCATGCATCTCATGTCAATCGCCCTCAGAGGCACTCAGATGTTACGGGTTGGATATTCTCTATCCCTGCTTACATTATTATTCTTATTTTTGCTTTCCCGCCATACATGGTCGGTACTTTATTCGTACTGATATTCTTTTTACTTGTGGACACTGCATGTCGTATTGCAGGTCCTGCAACTCCCCCACTAGTGTAGGCCACCCAGCTCTGCGGTTATTGGCGATATCCCTTCTCCAGACTTGCCGCGGTCTTGGTATGCATTTTTATTATAGATATTATAGGTATGTTGGGTCCTTGTTCAGGTAATGTTGTAGCACTTATGTTCCTTTAGAGGCTCATAGACAGGTGTCGACTCATGCATAGTTTGAATTGCCTTGTTGGCTAATTTTTGTTGTATAGCCTCTCATAGGAGCTTGTCAGCTTGTACCTTATATATAGCTTCATGATATCCTTGTTGGCCCATGTTATGTATGTTCATGCCATTATCTATCATTTTTGGTTGTTCATGATTCATTTCTACCATTTATGTTGATCTCGTCCGTGCTTATAGATAATAAGGTTAGATAAAATGTACGTGGGTACTCGGTAAGTATGGCTCGGCTGCTAGTCATTGCCCTCCAATTTGGGTTGTGACATAATATTTGAAAACTGTGCTCAATAACTCGAACAAATAACTATGAAAATAGTGAGAGAGAGAGAGAGAATAGTTGTTGGTTAATAACATTAGCGATTCTTTAAACACAATAATTCAAAAATAAAATAGTGATCATTGATTTACCATTTAAAAATAGAATATGATTGGAAAGAATAATAATTACTGAATATTTAAAATTTGGCGTGATCTAGCATTAACAATCAAATCAACAAGAGAATAAAGTATTTTCTTATGTGATAAATAATTAAATCTTTAAATTAACTAATTAGCAAAATAATCTAATTTAATTCTTTTACTAATTCAGCATAAATTAATTTTCAAATTGACATAATAGGGTACATAACTTGTGCCCTTGAGAAGAGAATCGGCCGGGGGTAAAAATCAAAAAATAAGAGATCAATTATATTATAATATAAAGAGTCAAATTGATTAAATTGCTATTCACTAATTAATTCAACATCCTTCACTTTCTTAGCTTTTTTTCTATAACTCAAATGCAAAACTTTAATATAATATTTGTATAGTTTTTAAAATTTTATATTAATTGAGTTGGGTGAACACACAACGCGCTTAACCTCAGACTAATTAAGCTCAAACGTCACACAAATTATCATCAAAATGTAAAGCAAGTAATATCATAAAATATACTAGAATTATAACCGAACATCATTTTTTCATTTTTCATAGTATTGTGGCATTATTAATAGTTGTTGTCATTGCTTTTCCATCAATTTTGTTTCCTAGGATGCTTATATTATTTTTTCTGATTTTTGTTAAGGAACAGAGCAAGAGACTCCAAGAAAGCAAACTAAATCATAGATACGAAAGTTTCCCTACAAAAGAGGTTGGCTTCAACAACACATAAGGGGCGGCTTGCCAAGCTACACAAACAGTTAATTTATTTATAGTCGCAAAAGTTTTCCTACAAAAGGGGCTGGCTTCAACAACCCATAAGGGACGGCTTGCCAAGCTACACAACTCAGAAAACTTTTGTACTATAACCAACATTAGCTGTTTATAGCTCAAAAAACTTTCGTACTACAATAAGCTAACTTTCTTAGAGTATTCTTACTCTTATTTCATACATGGACCGACCTTTCCATCCATTCAAAAGAAAGAACAAGAGAGAAATTTAGAAATCACTCATATGTAGCATATCACAAAAGATTTACAAAGTTTACAAGATGATTGCAAGATCATCCTACAACTACTACAAGGCCTTCTTTATATAGGACTAGGAGGTTATTACGGGACAAACTTACATGATAAAATAAAACTATCTTACATGGCAAACCTATCTTACAAGTGGGTCCTTCTAAGCATGTGAAGGACTTTAGGCAAAATAACTAAAAACCTCTGAAAACATGTAAAAGGGATAAAATATACATGGTGTAGCATGTGAAAGTATGAGGGAGCATGTGACGCCATGTGAAAGTAGGGTATTGCATGTAACGAAGCATGTGGAGGCATGTAGAATCATGTGAAAACAAGTTGAAGTGGGGCCCGGATAGTATGGAAAGATGTGAAAATTTATCTTGACATGGGTAGGATATGTTTGAGGGTTTTATGGTGGCTAATTTAGGATTATTGTGGGATTAGTAGGGATTTAGGTAATTATCCATGATTGATTCTAGGGTTGTCTTCTAAGCATTTTTTCAAAGACCTTGTGTAGTAACGCCTGAAATTTGACGGTCCTTCTTCGCTGTGCTCTTTCTCTTTTGGATTGAGAGATGTAATCCGCAACCTTAATCTGGAAATGTCTTGAGTGATTTTTTCTCAAATGACTTCATATAGGGTTTAATATTTTTTTACTGCTGGCCGGACTCTTTCCCAGTAAGGATGATTGCTTGTATAATTCCAGCTTGCCCAATATTTTGGCCATATCTTTTTCAAAATGCACCTATTTTGCGGGAAAAGGATTCTTTATGCCTCCCTGTATTCTTCTTCCATTGATAAAATGGACACGGAAAATTTCCACCAAAATGATGCCTCTGCTTGCGCCTGGACTTTTCCATTAATAATCTTTACTGGCCTATGAAACATGAATACCTTTGTTGTGTAGGAATCATTGAAATATTTCATCCAGTATCTTCTAGGTTTGAACCATTGCAAAAATATTTTAAGAGCTGGTGCAATGTTATCAAAATCCTTGAAGACGTTGCATTTGAATTCCATGAAAATATAATACTGATGGCATAGGTACCAAAAAACCATAATAGTTCTTGTGAAAAATCGTTGGCTTGAGCTATGAATATATGGCAGAAAGGATATTCTGGATTGACCCCATATGGCTTGAGAATGTATCCTCAATGTTGTTGGAAAACCTAGAGCTCATAATGAGTTCTTCTTTCCATAATAATTGACAAATCAAAGAGATCCATGAGGTTGAACAATTCCGGTGGATGATCTGTTGGCTTTGATTAACTTGTTCCTGGTAAACTTGAAAACATGAAGATGTGACTGATTAGCTTTTTCTTTGACTTCAGTTTTGCTGGGGAAAATCTCTTTGATAATTCTTCCGGTCAGGACAGAAAATCTGCGAGAATATTATCCTTTCCTTTCAGGTGCCTGACTTGAAACTTATATGGAGAGAACCATTGAGCCCACCTGAGAATCTGAAAATTGGGAATAATTTTTGCATTCAGCTGAATCATCTTCGGGAAGGCCTTCATATCCATTTATATCAGAAATTCTATATGAATATGAAAGAAATTGAATTTCTTGATTCCATTCTTTAATGCAAGAATTTTCTTGAAAGTGGAATGATAATTTTGCTCGACATCTTTGAATTTTCCACTGGCGTATTCGCATATTTTTCTCTGGCCATCTTTTTCTTTAAATAGAACAACACTCCAATATTCATTGTTGACATCGGTTTGCAATATCTTCTTACCGTCCGAAGGGATATAGAGGGACTTGATATTTTTAGAAATCTCCTTTATTTCCTTGACTGCTTCATCTTGTTCCTTTCCCCATGGTGGAGCATTTTTCTTGAGTGGAGAAATGTATGTAGAGATATTTGGGATAAAATCTCTCACATAATTTATTATGCCCAAGAATTGTTCGATCTGCTTTGTTATGAAGTTGGTATCCGGAAATTTGAGTAATTCTTGACATATATGTGGTCCTAGACTGTATTCACCTTGGACAAAATGCATTCCAAGAAAATCAATCTCCTTTTGAGCAAGAACCATCTTTTTTGCTGAGAGCATGATCTCGTACAGTGTTACCAATGCCTCAAATCGACGAAGCAGGTTGATATGTTCTTCCAATGTATCACTAAATAACAGGATGTCATCAATGTAAACTAAAGAGGTATAGAGGATGGGTTGGAATATTTTTATCATGGCTTTTTGGATCAAGGAAGGTGCAGTTTTTAACCCGAAGGGCATGACTTTCCATTGGAAGTAATGGTCGGGGATGCAAAATTCCATTTTGGGTCTTTCTTCATGGTGGATACCCAATTGCCAAAATCCTGACTTTAAATCAAACTTGGAAAAATAATTGGACTTGGCTAAGTGGGAGAAAAGGGTGAGTTTATTTGGGATAGGGAACTTATCATCTTGGAGGAAATGGTTAAGTGGCTGGTAGTTGATGACTAACCTGAGTTTTCCTCTTGTCTGCTGAGCTCTTTTGTTGACATAAAATGCTTCGCATGCTCATTGTGAATCTGATGGCTCTATCAAATCAAATTCCAAAAGTTCTTCATATTCTTTCTTTGCAAGCTGAAGATGATATGGATTCATCCCTGAATGACTGGCTTTTGTCGGATTGATATTTTCATTTTTCTTGAAAGGGAGCTTGATAAAAAATTCTTCATTTTTACACAACGGGCATTTCCCTTTCTGCATGAAATCCTTGTAGGATTCGGCACATGATTGTTCAATGAGTTTTTGCTCAATCTCTTTGATTTGTTCGTCATTAGTGATTTGGAATAGCCTTGGAATCTCAAAATAAGGCTTGAACTGCATTTTAAAAGCTATCCCGTTAGCCTTGATCTGGAGTTGATCTCTAATTTGTCTGTAAATGTCGAATCCAATAATAAGATCTTTTTCTGGTACATCAGATTCTTGAAGCTTCATTTTGTACTTCAATCCTGGAAAGAACTCAATAGTGATCGGGTGCTTTGTACTGACAGTTGTGGTCAAGATTACATTTGATGCAGTGTTGAAATCCTTAAAATACGGTACCCATTGATCTTCAGGGAGAGAAGTAGGATTTATAAGTGAGGAAGCAGCTCCGGTGTCGATGAAAGCAATAACTCGAGTTGGTTCGTCCCACTTGGATGAATAGACTTTGAGTTCTACTTGAGGAACGACTGTGAGAGCATTGATCTCCTCTCGAGCTTCAATCACCGGTTCTGAAATTTGGTAGTGATCATTGCCTTGATCTTCATAGATATCAAGAGAGAATAAAGTTTCTTCATTAAGTTCATCATTCACAGAGAATATAGATTCAAGGTCCTCCTCCTTTCCGAGATGTATGCCAGTGTACTCTTCAATCTCTTCGATGAGTTTGACAAATCGTCTTGATTGTGGACAATTTTTAGCAAAATGTCCAATCTTATGACAAATAAAACATCTTATTTTCTTGTAAAAATTTCCTGGCCTTCTCCGTCTGAAATATTTTGTGCGTCTCTTGGACCTCAATTTCCCATCTAGAATTCTTGTCCATTTGAACCTCCCGAATTCTCTCCTTTGCCTAGATGTGCGGCAGGAACATCCTGATCCGGTAATTAGATCAGATTTGCGACATGGTTTGTCAAGCGCTGGATTGTGTTGGATAATTTGTGTTAGGGCAGAGCGCTTTGTACAAATGTCATCCAATGCGACAAAAATAGCTTGCCTGATGTAACCAATTTTTGGGATGGTTATGGACTGAAACTTTTCTTCAATGATGGTCATGGTTCGATTTTCCAGCAACTTTGGTAGGGAAGATACAAAAGCTTGCTTTAGATTGATGTCACCACCGATCTCGAAGTATATCTTCGCCATTTTTTTAAATGTCTATAAATGTCATTTCTATCGAATAACACACACTTCATCTCGAAGAGTTGTCTTCGCATTTTCTCATGTCTTTGGCCAGTATCTCCGCTGAAAACTTCATGTAGGATTCTGATATTGAAGGCAAAATCTTGGGAAGTAAGAAAAGTATTTTTGTCTTGAATTCCAAGTGAGTTCCACCAGTCTCTAAGAATTCCTGAGAACCGTGAAGTAAGTTCTGAAAGGATGATATACTTTTCTCGTTCCATCAAATTTCTGGTCACTATCCAAGTATAGAAGTCTTGGATCCGTTGAAGCCATTTTGAAACCTTGACATCATCTAAGGTGAAAGTGTGGAAACCAGTTCCAACTGGCTTTGATGCCATGGGCTCATATCTTAGTTCTGGGATTGGTTCTTTGTCATGCCTTCTTGTTCCTTATCTACTTCAGATATTTTTGGGTCTCTTGGCTTGTTTACAAATATTGGGGGATCATCTTCTTCGGAAGAGTTCGTCGTGGATTGATTGCTTGCTTGAGAGCTCTCTTCCATTATTTCATCTTCTGATGAGTTTAGAGATTTCGACCATGGGGTATCTTCTTCTGATATGTATCTTGGCTGAGAGACATAGAGGTCCGGAGCCTTCTAGTCAGAAATCATCAGATTTTTGAGGTTTAATCTTTTTGATCTTTCTTCTTGGTCTCGCCTTTTCTTGGTTTGTTTCTGTGCTGCAAGGGCATCTTTCCTCTCCCGAACCATTTTTTCGATATTAAAATCATGTTTTTCTTTTGCTGGTTGGGTGAAAGAGATTGGATTTTGTGAGGTAGATGGAAAGGTAGAAAAGGTGTAATCCAATTTAGGCAGGGAATATGCTTGTGGAGACATAGGGAAGAAGGTAGGTTTTAAAGGGAAAACTGGGGTTTTTTGCGGCTAAAATTGATTATTTCTTAAAAGTTGGATTTGTTCTTTGATGGAAATAGTCTCCTTTTGTTGTTGTTGGAAAAATTGGAAAAGTGAAGTTCCTAGCGGACAAATCTCATATTGCAAATTTTCCAACCTTAGTTCCAAGGCTTTGATTAGTCCTGCATGCTGATACGATGTCTACCCCACCTTTTTCTCAATTTTTTCCACTTTGCTCATTAACTTGTTTTGTGCAAGGGCCACATTTTTTATGGTTTTGCCAATATTGTTGAGCACTTTGTTCTGGCAAATGGAATTTTCTGATTGCCAGTTCATTGTTGCTTCAATGTCACTCGTTGGGGGTTTTTTCCCATATGGCAGTCCTATGTTTTTCTTGGGGATTTTTGGAGCATGGCTGATACCCTCTATTTCAAAAGGTTGAAGTGGAGGAAAATCTTGGAAGTGGCTGGAACTTGAAGGGCTCAACATGAATATTTGTGGATATGCAGACCTTTGAGTTGATGGAGTTTTAGGTTCATGTGGCTTTTTGGATTCTGGGTTATGAGGTGATGTTGGTTTGGATTTGGGCGTAGTTTCACTATCTTCCCAGCTAGGGGTGAATTTTTCTAGTAGTTCAGTGGAAGATATGTTTTGTTCGTCGGGTAGGATATCTACTTCATAGAGGCAATCATATTTTTTGGACAAGGTTTTATATAGTATAGGGGACATATTCATTTTTGCAAGGGAAGAGGAAGAAGATGATGGAAATGACTCAGACATATTTAGTAAACTGTTCCTCCCTCCGAAAGGATGGGCTGGCTCTGATACCACAATATAAGGAACAGAGTGTTGTCACATATTCTACTGTCTGTTTTTGTCTTCTTAAGTTAAGGGTATCTCGAAAACAGGCTCTCTACTCTTCCGGAGTAGGGTAAGGTCTGTGTACATTCCACCCTCCCCGGACCGCGCTTGTGAGATTTTACGGGGCTGTTGTTGTTGCTGTTGACATTATAGAGAAAGCACTTATAGAAAGACTCTCCAGGGACATTGACAGGAATGTCCATCAAGGAGAGTGATCCCCCTTTAGCATTATCAGAAATGGTCCTAAGATATCTCATCTGTTTTGTTGTTGATGATATAACTCTATTTTCCACAGCTAATCAGGCCAACTGCAACATAATCCTCAGTACTCTCAATTCTTTCAATTTGTCTTCAGGGCAAAAGATCAACTTTAACAAGTCCAAAGATTATTTCGGTGCTAATTGTCAACTACACCAAATGGAATCCATCTCCAGCACTCTTTCCATACAAGCTTTAGCCAGCTTTGGTAAATACCTTAGTGATAACGTCCAAATCCACTACTAAAAAATAAATGGATACGGTCGCATGCAATATAATTTACCCAACTATGAGTCAGGGTCAAATCCTACAAAGAACAATATAGGCGATTAGGAATGTGAGAGAATTATCATTTGTTATGCAATGACAAACACTAATAATAGATTTAAGAAAAGATCTATACCTAAATGCAAAAGTGTAAACTAACCTATAAAGCAAGTAAAATGATCAATGACTACAAATATGGATATACGGGGAATTACACTCAAGTAACGATCCAATGCATTTTACGATTTTACCAATATGAGCAAGTTTATGTTAATTAGCCTCAGGTAATAATTCTATATTAGCTTCTTTCAAATACTAACAAGACTTACTAATTAAATTATCTCTAAAACAATTAAGAGATTAAGCACACCCGATTATGGCTACAAGTAGTTCATTCCTATCTCTTGGTAGAATCGATAAAATGAGGGTTAAAGCCTCAAGTTCTTATTAATTAATCTTTCCCAACCCCAAATAATCTTTTCCAAAATTAATTCAAAGTTAATGGGCGAGTCCTAGGGTTAGATAATCCATTCGAAAACGTTAAAGAACAAGAATAATTAAAGAAATAATAACTTACTTCATAAAAGATAAAAAATCACTCAATACATAAGCACAACAAGATATTTAATCCATACTTTAATTATGAATATTCTCATAAACAAGATTCAGGTGTTGGATAAAATACCATACACTTGATATACAATACAAAACAAGGAAATGAAGAAATGAGCATAAATGAATAAGAAATTATCAACCAAAAGCTTCAAATCATCAAGACCAAAGTGTGTGTGCAAACCCTAGCTCCCAAAACTTGTGCTTCTCTAGTCTTTAAGACTGAAAATAAGCCAAAAGATATGCCAAAAGTGTAACAACCTGACCGGTCGTTTTGAGCCCTTGCGCATTGTTCCATAGTTTGAGTCCATGAGCAGTATGGTACTAGGACTTGTGCACAAGGTTGGAATTGAATTCTGGGAAGTTCGGAGTTTATTTGGAAAGAGAATTCTTATTTTGAAAGATTTAAGTTGAAAAATTGGACTAAGGTTGAATTTTTGAGTAAACAACCTCGGAATCGAGATTCGAAGATTCCAGCAGGTTTGTATGATGATTTTGGACTTGGGCGTATGTTCAAACCGGGTTTTTGGATGACTCAGAAACATTTCGGTGCCTATTGTGGAAGTCAGCATTTTGGAAGAATGTCATAAGTTTGCGTTGAAGTGCATTTCATGGTTATTAATGTTCGTTTGGGATTCCGAGTTTGGGAATAGCTTCGTATGGTGATTCTGGTATTGGGAGGGCGATCGTAAGTGAATTCGGAAGCTCGTAGGTTATTTTGGAGTCATTTGGCTAAAGAATAGAAATTTTAAGGTTTTTTGAGAAGTTTGACTGAGAGTTGACTTTTTGATACCGGGGTCAGATTTAGATTTCGGAAGTTGGAATAGGTTCGTAATATCAATTATGACTTGTGTGCAAAATTTGAGGTTAATCGGACGTGATTTGACGAGATTAAACATCAGAAGTAGAAGTTTGAAATCTTAAAGTTCATTAAGCTTGAATTGGAGTGCGACTATGCTTTTAGCATTGTTTGAGGTGATTTGAGGCTTCGAGCAAGTCCGTGTTATATTTTTAGACTTGTGCGATTGTCTGGTTTGGAGCCTCGGGGGATCGGGTGTGATTCGGGATAGCTTCGGAGTAATTTACTAAGAATAGGATTATCGGCGCTGGTATAATCGCAATTGCGATGTATTGGTCGCAAATGCGACCTCACATTTGCGAGGTTCTATTCACATTTGCGAACCTGGGCGGCTGGGTCACTTTTGCGAGGCCTGAAGGGTTTGCAATTGCGAAACCCTTATCGCATTTGCGAAGTAAGCCAGTTCAGTCGGGATTCGCATTTGTGATGAAATCTTCGCATTTGCGAAGTCGCATTTGGGGTCCCCTTGTCGCAAATGCGACATCAGAGGGCTATGTCCAACTATTAATTTCGAGACTTTGACCATTTAGCTCATTTTCTTCATCTTCTTAGGCGATTTTTGGAGCTTTTGGAAGAGGTTTTCACCTAGCACTTTGAGTTAAGTAATTTCTACACAACATGAGTTAAATACATAGATTAACATGTGAAAATTAGGAAAAATCAAGGGTTGTAGATGAAAAACCTAGAATTTGATAAAAAGAAGATTTAACCACGAAATTTGACAGGGAATAGAGAAAAAAATCATATATTCTTGATCCTTAGGTTATGGGTAATAATTTTCTTCAAAAATTCCAGAATTCGGGCACGTGGGCCCGAGGATGAATTTTAGGAACCTTGCATTTAAAGTTGGGAAATTTGTTTAAAAGTTAGAATATGAACTTTTGAGCATGTATTGACTAGTTCTTACCCTATTTAAATAGTTTCGGATCATTCGGCTCCGAGTTGGAGGTTTGAGCGTGTTCTTGAATCGGAATATTGGCTTCAGAGTGAGATGAGTCCCTCTTCTAACCTTGTAAGAGAAAATTGTCCCCATAGGTGAGTTAATTGGTTACGTGATCCTATTTGTGAGGGCTACGCACGCGCGAGGTGACGAGAGTCCGTGCATAGCTACTATTATGTTATTGTCCGGGTAGTCTAGGACCCAAAAACATGTTGTACTTGGAATATTTGTAATGTTACTGACAGTTTGTACTGCTTAAATCACATAGAATTAGTAAATAAATTTCTAAAAAGATTAAACCTCATTTTCTTGAATTGTTAAAAGGGAATTGGCTTTTCCTTGGATAATTGTTCCTTGATGAATTCTTGATTGAATGATTGTTATGTTATTTATATTTGATCGTGTCGCATGTATGATTCGCGAGCAGGGTAATAGATACATCTATGGTTCGCGCCATTCGACCTCTGGCAGTGCACAGTTTAAATATTGTTGGATCAGGCCGTACATCCTCAGCGTGATTTGCGCATGCTTGTATTGCTTGCCTTGAACTTATTAAAGTTGTTATTGCCTCTTCCCGACTTGAGAATATTTGTATAAATGAAGAAAAGGAATTTTGAAATTTCTTGTAAAAGAAAGAATTGTTTACTTGCTTCATTCTATTGGTGTAAAATCATGTTTATAAAAATAAACGATTTAATATATCATTGATATAACATTACTGGACCATTAGTAAGTGTCAAAGTCGACCTCTCACCTCTACTTCTTTGAGATTAGACGGGATACTTACCGAGTACACATTGTTTTCGTACTCATGCTACATTTGCTGTGCATTTTTGTTGCACAGGCACATGTACTTCTAGTGGCCAGCTGGACGTAGCAGCATGGATGATACGGGGACTAGGTGAGTTGCATTTCTCGAGGAGACTCACAGCTAGTATAGTCTCTTTCAATGTATTATATTTACTTTCTGTCCAATTTGTATTCCAGACGGTTGTTTTATTGCTTCCTAGAAATAGCTCATGCATTTGTGACAATGGGTTCTAGGGATGTCTATAGGTTTATTCAGAAATTTTAAAAGTGGTTGAATGTTTCATTATTTATTCGGTATAATTTACTATGTATTGTTAAATGCATAAAGAAAGTGATTTCAAAAATATTTAAAACGAGAATTTAATTAAGTATTTTAGTTGGCTTGCATGTTAGCAGCGTCCGGCACCATTACGATCCTTGGTGGATTTTGGGTTGTGACAACATGGTATCAGAGCACCAGGTTCCCTGGTCTCACGAGTCATGATCAAGTCTACTAGAGTCTCGCGAATCAGTACGGAGACAATTGTACTTATCTTCGGGGGCCTACAGGGATGTTAGGAGTACTTCCCTTCTTGATTCCTCGTTGTGCGATTTGATTCCTTGAGGCTTATGCCTTTAATTCCTTCCTATTCAATCTTATGCGGCGTGAAGCACTTATTATAAATCGAGAATTGAAAATTTGTGATGGTACTACCGATGTGGAGCGGGATGTTTCCCCCTGCATGGTTAATTGGGGATATTGTCGTTGCCTTGTGAAAGGATATCTTGTCATTCCAGCTCAGTAACAGTATTCCTCAAAGCTTTGAGACTATGCATAGGTTGCTATAATTGCTCGTGAATGATTATCGCACAGTATACTTGCCTATATGTTGGGGCAGTGAAAGATTTGGAAGAAAGTTCTCTCAGTGTATGATTCTGAGATTCAGTATTTCATTTTCGACGGGGGAAAGCAATTGGCCTATGAATTCCTAGATGTGGGGTGATGGGGTAATGAGACTTGGTATTTTCGAGCGTGGTGGAATTTTCATCTGTAATGTAATGTTATTGTCCTCGATTGTATGTGTTAAGTTACGGTGTTAAGATCTTCTACAATTCACCTTAGGGTAGGATATTCTAAGGTGGTATTGGAGAAGTGGCTGTCAGAGATCGCAAGGTGTTGTGGTTCAGGATTGAATGTGTATTTCTAGTACTGACGACTCGAGAAAGATGATCTTTGGAAAGGGTTAAAAGTGAGTAGTGGTCTGTAGGTTCAAATGCTACCAAGATAGATTTCGATCTAAGGCATTAACTGAGCAGTAAAGGACGAGGAAGGACATGTGGGAAGTGTCATGCGGGGGTCAAACTACCAAAAGGCCAGATGTAAGAAGTGGGGTTGAGTAGTTTCTTAAAGAAGTGAGTCTACCCAAAGTGGGAGAGTGGCAAAGCAATATGTGGATTCAGTGGCTAAGTCTACAGACTTAATTTGAAATATCAGCTATTATACGACGAGAGCTTTGATATGACGAAGAAGGGCTGTTTGATATGAAGGACGATGCAACATAACTTTGAATTGAAAGGATGATGTCGCGCATTTAATTGATGTCCACGGGGGGTGAATGGACTTGTGCAGCTAGAGAGTGAGCTCGGGCTCAGGTGGGCTATTCCTTATGAGCAGGTTAGCGGTCGCGTGGTTGGCGAAGCATTTGCGAAGAATTCTAATGGTTATACCATAAGGAGATCGCTCGTGCGAATGTGGTTAATGATTCAGAGTATAAAAAGGGGGGTTTACAGAAAGATTCCTAGAAATTTTTGCGGTCGATCATGCATGGTTGTGTCAATAAGAGATAAGGAGTCCTGGTGAATTTTAGAGCTGTGTAATAGTGGCTTCAGGCTAAGCGGGAGAGTCCCACCGCTTGCTATTTGGTTGTATGGTTATCTTCTTGCAAGGTTTCTAGTTATTAGCATATTGATGGGATTTCTAGCAACAGGAAAAGAACATAAATTGGTAATTTGAGCAAGGGAATTGATAAATGAGTGTTAGAGTTGGCCTTATTGGCTCATGTTCATGCTTTGGGAAGATTCAGGATTCATGCTTTGTATAGAGGTGATTTACAAGGAAGGGATCCAGTCGACCGATTCATTGAGATAGGTGTTCATATGCCAGTGGAGCCTTGGAGTTGATTGTATTCGGAACCAAGCCAGAGAGGGTGGCTCTCAACAACGGTCATAGTGGATTCAAAGGGGTAAAGTGTGGTGCCTAATGATTTTGAGCCTATAGGTACGGTTAAGAATCAAGCTTTGTAGCAGCTTATGAGAGATGCCCAGAATGTTCTATGATATTTTGACCTGCAATGTAGCGATTGGGAGGTCTGAAATGGTTCGGGGGATTTGAGACAGCATGGTTTTATGATTCAAGGTCACTCGGGATGAGTGCGAGTGAAGTGTGTTATGTGTTGAATGGAGTTATTATTTCTAAGGCAATCAAGGATAAATTGGAAGAAGATATATTTTTTAGCCATAGTTGAATTGGCATATTGGTAGTAGTGATCAGTTCCCTCAACGTGATCAAGTTATGCAAGTGAGTTGTGTCAGTACGTGTGAGGCTTGTCGGCCGCTGTAATCGATGTTATTCAGAAGTATCCTACTATTATAGCCTATTACGTGTAAGCGGATCCCAAAAGAGCTGTGTGGCTTAGACCACTACTTACATATTTGCATATTCTACAATTATGAGAATTCACATGTATGTTGCTATGGTTCTCTAGGAATGAGTTAAGTAAAAAGTTTTTATATGATGAAGTGTTAAAAAATTAGTAGTTCCGGAGTTATGAGGAAAAATCATGTTCTATCATATATTAGCATGTTGGGTGCAGTGAGTGGTATGGAATTTGAAGTGAGGATCAAGGTTTGCAGTTAGGTGGTGGCAAGGATGTCACGAGCTCGGATGAGCATGAAAGGAGTTTCGATGTTTAAAGTAAGCTTGTATTGTCTTCAGCGTCACCTGAGATTGGTGTTTTGTGAAAGGCTTTGCATCCTGGTTAAGGATCCTTGATCACTTTTCAGCGTGAGTATAGCGGTGGTTTAGATGTGCAGACCTGTTATCTATTACAGAAGGTTCTAGGAGCATGCCCATAGGAGGGTTATGTAAGTGTGACGTGTATCCACTTGATTGATTGAAGAGTTAAACCAAGTATGAAGATTGTAGTGATGTCGTTAAATTGAGAATTGGTGCTTGAAGGGCACTCGGTTTATTGGGTTATGGATTGTGGAGGATTACTTCGGTTATGATGGTTGTCCTTGTGTGTTATGAGTAAGGCAGGGGTGATTATGGACCTTTGAAAGGTTATTAGCCTAGTTCAATGCGATCAGAATCAGCTTGAGGTATGTGGATGGTTTTAAATGTGAATATGGGCTTTATATCAGGCCAAATGGGTTCATTTCAGCAATGTGCTCCTTATGGAAGAGTAATCGGGGTGTTATTTTGTTTTCAGCTATTTCATGTAATGATATATAGCGCCATGTGATTTGTGAGGCAGCTTGGTGAATTTCTTATGTGTTGAGGTTCCACGTAGCGATGGTGTTATGTGAGCAGGATGGCTCTTTAGTTTCAGAACATATACCGCACCTCAGTTGTGCTTGAGTTTGTTAGCTTACGGCGCTATATGTCTCCCCAGGGACAGTATTATGCACTTAGAGTGCTTGTGACCGACATTCGGTATTTTATTGTAATGAGCAACTTAGCTCAATGTGTATCACCTTATGTGAGTTATATGTGCGGATCGAGTTGCACGCTGCAACAGTGTGATATTGAGCACAGTTCCCTATATATGTTTTTATGTGTTTTGTTTCCTATTTTTCTAAGGAAAACTCATATTAGTTGTGTGCCCGTGTTGCATGTATGATTTGCGAGCGGGGTAATTGGATTTCCTTTTCAGAGTTTGTTTTCCTTTTGTATCGCCTTTGAATTGGTAGCTTGTTGGCATATCGTGGCATCATATGAGATTTTTGATCATGTCTGGGGTGGCCTATTGCCCGAGCAGTTCATACTGGGTGAGACGAGATCATTGGATTTAGGATCAGTGCAATCTGATTATATGAAGTATATTAAGGAGCTAAGACCATTATTTGGTTCAGAATGAGGTGATGGTTTTTATCAGGAGTATAGACCCGATGATTTGTTGATTTGGCAGTTGGGTATGAATTTCTACACACCTCTTCTGTCTTGGCGGTATTGTAAGAGTTAGAGAAAGACCTATGAAGGTCATGAGGTGCAATGGGAGCATCAGATTCGTAGAATTTTGACTAACTTGATCAGAGAATGTTATTGTGGTCTTGTGAGTAAAGTGGTGCAAGGTGTGAATTCAGCTAAGGTATGCAGTCATGTTTTGGGTGTTGCAGGTAGTTATTGATACGGTGAGCGTATGTTGGAAAAGGCCTGGCAGAGAATTTTGGATGTCGGAATTGGGCTCTAAGGCTTATTTGCTTAAGTGAAAAAGGATATCTTCAGATTGATCGAGCTAGGGTGCCCAGCTGAGTTGTGGTAGCACGGGTAGGTGCTCGAGGTGTTAAATAGTGATTTCGGGCAATTTCAATGCAGTTCTTAGCAGGTTAGAGGATGAACGTATGTTTAAGTGGGAGAGAATGTAATAACCTGACCGGTCATTTTGAGCCCTTGCGCTTTGCTCCGCAGTTTAAGGCCATGAGCAGCTTCATTTATGGTATTATGATTTGTGCACACGGTTGGAATTAAATTCCGAGAAGTTCGGAGTTTATATGGAAAGAGAATTCTCATTTCGGAAGCTTTAAGTTTAAAGAATGGACTAAGGTTGGATTTTTGAGTAAACGACCTCGGAATCGGGATTCGAGGATTCTAGCAGGTTCCTATGATGATTTTGGACTTGGGCATATGTTCGAACCGAGTTTTGGATGACCCGGGAACGTTTTAGAGCCTATTGTGTAAGTTAGCATTTTGGAAGAATCTCATAAGTTTGGGTTGAAGTGAATTTTAGGGTTATCAATGTTCGTTTGGGATTTCGAGTCTGGAAATATCTCTGTATGGTGAATCTGGTATTGGGAGCGCGATCGGAAGTGAATTCGGAGGCACGTAGGTCATTTTGGAGTCATTTGGCTAAAGATAGAAATTTTTAGGTTTTTTGGAAAGTTTGACCCAGAGTTGACTTTTTGATATCGGGGTCGGGTTTTGATGGTGTTTAAACTTGTCTACATCTGAGTAAACGGCAATTTTTGGAGCTTTTGGAAGAGAGTTTTCACCTAGCAATTTGAGGTAAGTAATTTCTACACAACATGAGTTAAATACATAGATTATGGGTAGATTAACATGTGAAAATTAGGGAAAATCAGGGGTTGTAGATGAAAAACCTAGATTTTGGTAAAAACAAGATTTAACCACGAAATTTGTTAGGGAATGGAGAAAAAATAATATATTCTTGATCCTTAGGTTATGGGTAATAATTTTCTTCAAAAATTTCTGGAATCTGGGCACGTGGGCCTGGGGATGAATTTTAGGAACCTTGCATTTAGAGTTGGGAAACTAGTTTAGTAATTAGAATATGAACTTTTGAGCATGTATTGACTAGTTCTTACCCTATTTGAATAGTTTCGTATCGTTTGGCTCCGATTTGGAGGTTTGAGCGCATTCTTCAATCGAAATATAGACTTTGGAGCGAGGTGAGTCTCCTTTCTAACCTTGTAAGAGGAAATTGTCCCCATATGTGAGTTAATTGGTTACGTGCTCTTATTTGTGGGGGCTATGCACGCGCGAGTTGACGAGAGTCCGTGCGTAGCTACTATTATGTTATTATCCGGGTTGTCTAGGACCCAAAAGCATGATGTACTTGGAATATTAGTAATGTTACTGACAGTTTGAATTGCTTAAATCACATCAAATTAGTAAATAAATTTCTAAAAAGATTAAACCTCATTTTCTTGAATTTTTAAAAGCGAATTGGCTTTTCCTTGGATAATTGTTCCTTGATGAATTCTTGATTAAATGATTGTTGTGTTATTTATATTTGACCGCATTGCATGTATGATCCCCTCTGGCAGTGCACAGTTTAAATATTATTGGATCGGGTCGTACGTCTTCATCATTATTTGCGCATGCTTGTATTGCTTGCCTTGAACTTATTAAAGTTGTTAATGCCTCTTCCCGACCTGAGAATTTTTATATAAATGACGAAAAGGAATTTGGATATTTCCGATAAAAGAAAGAATTGTTTACTTGCTTCATTCTATTGGTTTAAAATCATATTTATGTCACGATCCAATTCCCGAACCCGATCGTGATGGTGCCTCTCGTGAAGACAAGGCCAGCCAAACCAAAATAGAATACCTCTTTTAAGCAGTTAAATGCCAGAAACAGTTATTATACATGATATAATAGTCATAATTTTCAGAAGTAACGATAACGACAGAATAAACCATCCCGACACAGCCCAAACAGGGGTGTCACAAGTCATTAGCAACTAAGAAATCCAGATACAAGTCTACTGAACACTAAATCCGATACAGTGGTTCTAAGAACATGAAAATGATAAGATAGGGGAGGCATGGGGGCTGCGGACGCTAACAGCTATCACGTAGTCTCCAAATCATTGCCTTGACTGGGAGGATCAGCACTCAGGAATGGACTCTGCTATGCCTGTATCTTCACACACACGGTGCAGGGAGTAATGTGAGTACTCCGACCCAGTGAGTAATAAGCATAAATAATGACTGAGAATAAGAAATCACGAAAAAACACAGAGTAATCTATAATACGGCAGATAAGACAAGTAATATGAAAGCAATAAACCAATGAAAACAAAATACGGTAATTCTACAATAGGTAAGTAGTTAAGTGACAGACAGTTAAAGAAAGTCAACACATATAACAGTGCCATATAGTACCGGCTGGGCCGTGCAACCCGATCCGTATATCGCTGCGGTGTGCATCCCGATACAGATATCTTGTCAATGGCGCTCACTGGGGGGTGTACAGACTCTGGGAGGGGCCCCTTACGGCCCAAACGCAATATCAATCCATCTCGTGGCATCAAAAATCTAGGCCCTTGGCCTCATATCAGTATCAGTATAACACTACTGCAGCGCGCAGCCCGATCCCATAGTATCCTCACATCTGGCCCTCGGCCATACCCTGTCCAGAATTCACATAAGCCCCTCGGGCATTAGTAAAATAGTAGTTCTCAGTCCAAAACATCATTTAATGTATCATTTTAGTTTCAAAACCGATTAAAAGTGGCTGAGCTGTAAAATAGTGGAAAACGGTATGACTGAGTTTGAGTAGTAAGTCAAAACAGTGAGGAAATAGTGATAAAAATCCCTGGAGGGTTCAACTAGTTGGCACGAAGCCCAAATATGACAATCAATCCAAATCATGATGATAACAAATAAGTTGCATCAAATACGTGATAAAATCATCATACGTGACGGACCAAGTCACAATCTTCAATAATAAACGACCCTATGCTCATCATCAAGCGAGTGTCTCACCTCAATAAAGCACTACGATGTGTAAATCTGGGGTTTCAAACCTTCAGGACATTATTTACATTAATTACTCACCTCGAACCAGCTAAAATTCTAGCTCGCGATGCCTTTGCCCCTAGAATCATCTTCCACACATGTCGAATCTATCCAAAATCAGAATGAATACGTCACAATATGCTAAGGGAAAAAAACCCAAGAGAAAACAATCAAAAAAAATAAAAAATCCCGAATTTAGCAAAACTCGAGCCCCGGGCCTGCTTCTCAAAACTCAGAAATTTTTATATCAACGGGTTCCTTATCACTCCACAAGTCTATGCATATAAAGAACACCAAAATCGGAGTCCAAATAACCCCTCAAATCCCAAATTAAAATTTCATAATTCTAAGCCCTAGTTCTTCCATTTTGGTTCAAGTTTCCATGAATTTCTAGCTAGATTTCACAATAGAATCAAGTTTTAGGTTCAAATATCTTACCTCCAATCGATTCTCCTTGATTCCCTCTTGAATCTCTCTTAAAAAGCTCTCAAAATACTCAGCTATGGAGGAAAAATGGATCAAAATCGCGGATGAAATATTTTATAAACTTTCTACCCAGCTCTGGATTTCCTTCTTCGCGAACGCGATCAAATCCACGTGTTCGCGATGCACAATTTATCTTGACCCAAAAATAACTCTTCGCGAACACGCCACTCTACCCGGGAATGCGATGCATTAGACCCTTGAACCAATGCGAACGCGTAGAGCAAAAGCTCCTAGACCTTCACGCGCAAATTTCCACTATGCGAACGCGACTCCCCTCACTCGAACGCGAATCACCAGCCTCCAGCCTTCCGCGAATGCGAGGCTCCAAATGCAAATGCAAAGACAAAACTCAGGCCATACCAAAATCCTTCTACGCGATCGCGTCGCGTAGGCCAAAAATCATCTGCAACTGCTGTTGCAATTCTGCAACTTCTCAACATACAAATTTGTCTGTTTGACCATCCGAAACTCACCTGAGGCCCCTAGGACCTCAACCAAAAGCACCAACACATCCTAAAACCTCTTTCAGACTTTCTCCAATCATCAAAACACCTTAAACAACACCAAATCCATCAATTCACATCGAATTCAAACCTAAGTTTTCTAAAAACTTTTGAAATGCGCTTTCGTTCAATAACCCAACCAAACCACGTCCGAATGATCTAAAATTTTGCACACACATCCCAAATCACATGAAGAAGCTACAGCAACACTCGAAATTCTATTCCGATCCTCGGATCAAATTCTCACCTATCAACCGGAATTTGCCAAATACTAACTTCGCCAATTCAAGCCTAATTCTACACCGGACCTCCAAAACCAATTTCGATCATGCTCCTAAGTCACAAATCACCTCCCGAAGATAACCGAACCATCGGAATTCACATCCGAGCCCTCTAACACATAAGTCATCATCCGGTTGACTTTTCCATCTTTAACCTTCTTAAAAGAGACTAAGTGTCTCATTTCTTACCAAAACCACTCCGAACGCAAACTATTCGACTTGACCACATAAAACACGGATAACAAAGAATAAAGATGCAAAAATAGGGGAAACGAAGCGATAATTCATGAGCTGACTGGACGGGTCGTCATCCTCCCCAACTTAAACAAACGTTTGTCCTCGAATGAGTCAAGAAACTACCTGAAGCCTCAAATAGGTGAGGATATCTGCTCTGCATCTCTCGATCGGTCTCCCAGGTAGCCTCCTCCACGAGCTGACCTCTCTACTGCACCTTCACTGAAGCTACATCCTTTGACCTCAACTTCCAAACCCGACGCTCCAAAATGGCTGCTGACTCTACATCATACCTTAAATCACCCTCCAACTGAACCGTACTGAAATCCAGAACATGGGACGGGTCTCCAATATACTTCCGGAGCATAGAAACATGGAAAACTTGGTGCACACTCGACAAGCTAGGTGGCAGGGCAAGCTCATAAGCCACCTCCCCGATCCTCCGAAGTACCTCAAAAGGCCCAATGAACCACGGACTCAACTTCCCTTTCTTTCTGAATCTCATAACACCCTTCATGGGCGAAACCTTCAATAGGACCTTCTCACCGACCATGTAGGATACATCTTGAACCTTCCTGTCCACATAACCTTTTGCCTCGACTGCGCCATACAGAGTCTTTCCTGAATTACCATCACTTTCTCTAAAGCATCCTGAACCAAATCTATCCCCAATAGCCTAGCATCATCGGGCTCGAACCAACCAACCAAAAATCTACACAGCCTCACGTACAAAGCCTCATATGGATCCATCTGAATAATCGACCGGTAGCTGTTGTTATAAGAATACTCTGCAAGTGGGAGAAATCGATCCCATAACCCTCCGAAATCAATAACACAGGGGCGTAGCACATCCTCCAATATCTGAATGGTGCGTTCAGACTGCCCGTCCGTCTGAGGGTGAAAAGTCTCGCTGAACAGACTTCCAAAACTGGGAAGTGAACTGAGTGCCCCGATCTAATATAATGGAAACTGGGAGACCATGCAACCGAACAATCTTCTGAATATATATCTCTGCCAGCCGCTCTGAAAAATAAGTAGTACATACAGGAATGAAGTGCACGGACTTGCTCAGTCTCTCTATAATCACCAAAATAGAATCAAATTTCTTCAAAGTCCGAGGAAGTCCAACAACAAAATCCATAGTGATCCTCTCCCACTTCCACTTAGGAATAAACATCTGCTGGAGCAAGCCACCCAGTCTCTGATGCTCATGTTTCACTTGCTGACAATTGAGACACCGAGCTACAAACCCCACAATATCTTTCTTCATTCTCCGCCACCAATAGTGTTGTCTAAGATCCTGGTACATCTTCGGAGCACCTGGATGAAGGGAATACCGCGAGCTATGGTCCTCTTCCAATATCAACTCTCGAAGTCCATCCACATTAGGCACGCAAATTCGGCCCTGCATCCTCAACACTCCATCATCACCAATGGTCACATCTCTGGCATCATCATGCTGAACTCTGTCCTTAAGGACAAGCAAATGCGGATCATCATACTAGCACTCTCTGATGCGATCATATAAAGAAGACTGAGAAACCATGCAAGCCAACACCCAACTGGGCTCTGAAATATCTAATCTCACAAACCGATTGGCCAAGGCCTGAACATCAACTGCAAGGGGTCTCTCCCCAACTGGAATATACGCTAAACTCCCCATACTCACTGCCTTTCGGCTCAAAGCATCGGCCATTACATTGGCCTTTCCCGGATGGTACAATATGGTGATATCATAACCCTTAAGCAACTCCAACCATCTCCACTGCCTCAAATTAAGATCCTTCTGCTTGAACAAATGCTGAAGACTGCGATTATCAGTGAATACCTCACAAGATACGCCATACAAGTAATGCCTCCAAATCTTCAATGCATGAACTATAGCAGCCAACTCCAAATCATGAACAGTTTAGTTCTTCTCGTGGGGCTTCAACTGACGAGAAGCATAAGCAATGACTCTTCCCTCATGCATCAATACACAACCAATCCCAACTCTCGAAGCATCACAATACACGGTATATGAACCTGAAGCTGATGGCAAAACCAACACTGGAGCTATGGTCAAAGTTATCTTGAGCTTCTGAAAGCTCTTCTCACACTCGTCCGACCATACAAATGAAGAACCCTTTTGAGTCAACTTGGTCAAGGGCGATGTAATAGATGAGAATCCCTGAACAAACCGGCGATAATAGCCTGCCAACTAATAAAACTACGAATCTCTGTGGCTGAGGACGGTCTGGGCCAGCTCTGTACCGCCTCTATCTTCTTTGGATCAACCTAAGTCCCCTCAATGGACATCACGTGTCCCAAGAATGCCACTGAACTGAGACAAAACTCACACTTGGAGAACTTTGCATAAAGTTTCTCCTCCCTCAATCACTACAACACAAGCCTCAAATGCTTCGCGTGCTCCTCCTGACTACGCGAATATACAAAAATATCATCAATGAAGACTATAACAAACTAATCAAGATAAGGCCGAAACACGTTGTTCATCAGATGCATGAACGATGTTGGGGCATTGGTAAACCCAAAAGACATAACCAGTAACTCATAGTGACCATATCTGGTCCTAAAGGCTGTCTTGAGAACATCTAAATCCCTGATCTTCAACTGGTGATAACCCAAACAGAGATCAATCTTAGAAAACACCCTCGCTACCTGAAGTTGGTCGAATAAATCACCAATGCGAGGTAGAGGATACTTGTTCTTAATTGTTACCTTGTTCAATTGCCTATAATTAATGCATATTCTTATAGTATCATCCTTCTTCTTCACAAACAGAACCGGCGCACCCCAAGGTGACACACTAGGCCGGATGAACCCCTTATCTAGGAGTTCCTGAAGCTACTCTGTTAACTCCTTCAACTTTGCTAGTGCCATACGATATGGCAGAATAGAAATGGGCTAAGTGCCCGGCACCAGGTCAATACCAAAATCAATATCCCTGTCCGACGGCATGCCCGGCAGGTCTACAGGAAATACATCATAGAAATCCTTAACCACTGGGATAGAATCAATACTGGGAGCCTCAGCTCTAACATCCCTCATGAAGGAAAGATACGAGAGACAACCCTTCCAAACCATACGATGGGCTTTCAAGAAAGAGATCACTCTACTGGGAACATAATCTGTTACACCATGCCACTTGATCTGCGGTACACCCAGCATAGCAAAAGTGATTATCTTAGCTTGATAGCTAGAATAGCATGACATGGAGATAACCAATCCATGCCCAAAATGACATCAAAATCCACCATACTCAATAGAAATAGATCCACTCGGGTCTCTAGACCCCCAATAGTCACTACACATGATCGGTACACATGGTTCACAATAACAGTATCACCCACCGGGGTAGATACATGAATAGGAAAGGCAAGAGACTCTCGGGGCATACCCAAATAATGAGCAAAATATGAGGACACATAAGAATAGGTGGAATTGGGATAAAATAATACAGAGGCATCTCTGTGGAAGACTAAAACAATACCTGTAATGACAGCATCTGAAGCAATAGCATATGTCCTTCTTGTAATAGCATAGAAACGAGCATGGACACTGCCTGATCGACCTCCCCCTTTGAGGCTACCCCTGGCTGCCTGATCTCCACCCCTAGCTGGCTGGACGGGTGGTGAAGTAACTGGAGCAGAAGTCGAGGGCTGACCCCTCTGCTGAAGCTAACCACCACGAAGTCGAGGGCACTGCCTCCTCATATGTCCAAAATCTCCATACTCATAACAACTCCCCAGTGCTAGAGAAGGGGACTGAAGGGAAACCCTGGCACCGAAGTGTCTAGCAGATGTACTCGGTGCAGAAGAACCCTGAGCTGATGGGGCACGAGATGAACTCGGAGCTGGGAGGGCACTGAGTGAAGGTTGGCCTTGCTGAGACCCATGATGACCACCACCTGAAGATGCCCCACGATACTCTGGATGGGCCGACTGAGCAAGCCTGAAAGAACAACCTCTACCATGCTGGAACTGGCCCCTCAAAGGAGCACCACTGCAACTGCTCGATCCACGAGGCCTCTTGCCTCCCTCTTTTCTCGCTCCCGACGGTGAACTGTCTCAATCTCATGAGTGATATCCACCACCTCCTCGAACGTAAAACCCAATACTCTCTCTAGTCATCAAAATACAGAGATGGTAGTTTAGGGCATCCACAAATCTCCTGATCCTCTCGCGATCTGACGGAATCATCCAGGTGGCATGACGAGCCAATTCAGAAAACCTTTCGTACTGGATCACAGTCATATCTCCCTACATTAACCACTCAAAGTGCCTACACAGCTCCTCTCTGCGGGACTACGGTACATACTTCTCCAAGAAAAGGGTGCTGCACTAACAGGCCTACGCCTCTCAAAATCCTCCCACCCAGTAAAGACAGCCCCAGTAAACTAAAATGTGGTAAATGCCACACTACTGGACTCAAATATCCCTGCCATACGGAGCATCCGCTAACACTTATCTAGAAAACACAGGGCATTTCCGCCCTCAGTACCACTAAATGACGGAGGCTGGAGTCTAGCAAACCTCTCAAGATGACGTTGCTCGTCATCCGGCATAGCTGGTACAATGAAATCCTGAGCTGTCACAACCGTCGGGGCTGGAGTTGCCCCTGGTGTATGTAGTCCCTGCACTACCTGCTCAGGTGTACGAGTAGCGGGGGTCTGATTGCCTCCCCCATCCTATGAAGTAGTTGCTGTTGTGGTGGCTAAAACTGCCTGAGCTAGGCCAGACCCGAAATCACGATGGGCATAGCTGGTGCCTGAACTAGTGCTGTTGGAGTCTGATTCGGAGCTGGGGCAGCTGGTGGATCAACAGGTGCTGCCTCACTGCTCTGCCTCTTCCACGACCACGACCACGTCCACGACCTCTGGTGGCCTCAGTGGGTGGAACTGGTGGTCGTCCACCTCGTCCGGTTGCACAAGTCCTCGCCAGCTGCGAGAGAATCAACAAGTTCACACGACAAAAATTTCAAGAATGTGAAGTTTTTTTCCTAAAAGGTTCTGCAACCTCTCGAGGATAAATACAGACGTCTCCATAACAATCTGCGAGACTCTACTAAACCCGCTTATAACTCATGAGACCTAGTAACTTAGGCTCTGATACCAACTTATCACAACCCAATTCCCAAACTCGGATGTGATGGCACCTCTCGTGAAGACAAGGCTAACCAAACCAAAACAGAACACTTATTTTAAGTAGTTAAATGCCAGAAACAGTTATTAAACATGATATAATAGTCATAATTTGCAGAAGTAACGATAACGACAAAATAAACCATCGCGACACAGCCCAAAATAGGGTGTCACAAGTCATGAACAACTAAGAAATCCAGATACAAGTCTACTGAACACTAAATCCGATACAATAGTTCTAATAATATGAAAATGATAGGATAGTAGAGGCACGGGGGCTGCGGACGCTAACAGCTACCTCGTAGTCTCCAAATCACTACCTGGACTAGGAGGATCAGCACTCAGGAGCGGACTCTGATATGCCTGTATTTGCACATACACGGTGTAAGGAGTATTATGAGTACTCCGACCCAGTGAGTAATAAGCATAAATAATGACTGAGAATAGGAAATCATGAAAAAACACAGAGCAATCTATAATGTGGCAGATAAGACAAGTAATATGAAAGCAATAAACCACTGAAAATGAAATATGGTAATTCTACAACAGGTAAACAGTTACGTGATAGACGGTTAAAGAAAGTCAACACATATAACAGTGCCATATAGTACCCGCTGCGTCGTGCAGCCCGATCCGTGTATCGCTGTGGCGTGCTGCCCGATCCATATATCTCATCGACCACGTTCACTGGGGGTTTACAGATTCCGGGAGAGGTCCCTTACGACCCAAGCGCAATATCAAGCCATCTCGTGGCATCAGCAATCTATGTCCTCGTCCTCATTTTAGTATCAGTATAACACTGTTGCGGTGCGTAGCCCGATCCCATAGTATCCTCACATCTGGCCCTCGGCCATACTCAGTCCAGAATTCACATAAGCCCCTTGGGCATTAGTAAAATAGTAGTTCTCAGCCCAAAACATCATTTAATGTATCATTTTAGTTTTAAAACTGAGTAAAAGTGGTTGAGCTGTAAAATAGTGGAAAACGGTACGACTGAGCTCGAGTGGTAGGTCAAAACAGTAAGGAATAGTGATAAAAATCCTCGGAGGGTTCAACTAGTTGGCAGGAAGCCCAAACATGACATCAATCCAAATCATGATGATTACATATAAGTTACCGTCAAATACACGGTAAAATCATCAATCGCGACGGACCAAGTCACAATCCCCATTAGTAGACGACCCCATGCTCATCATCAAACGTGTGTCTCACCTCAATATAGCACTACGATGTGCAAATACGGGATTTCAAACCCTCAGGATATCATTTACGTTCATTACTCACCTTGAACCGGATAAAACTCTAGCTTGCGATGTCTTTGGCCCTAGAATCTGCCTCCACATGCATCGAATTTATCCAAAATCAAAATGAATCTATCACAATATGCTAAGGGAACAAAACCCAAGCGAAAAGAATCGAAAAATATCAAAAATCCCGAAATTAGCAAAACCTGAGCCCCGGGCCCGCTTCTTAAAACTTAGAAATTATCACATCAATGGGTTCCTTATCACTTCATGAGTCTATGTAGTTAAAGAACACCAAAATCGGAGTCCGAATGACCCCTCAAATCCCAAATTAAAATTCCAAAATTTCAAGCCCTAGTTCTTCCATTTTTGTTCAAGTATTTCTAGCTAGATTTCACAATAGAATCACGTTTTAGGTTCAAAAATCTTACCTCCAATCGATTCTCCTTGATTCCCTCTTGAATCTCTCTCAAAAAGCTCTCAAAATACTTAGGTATGGAAGAAAAATGGCGCAAAATTGCAGATGAAATACTTTATAAACTTTCTGCCCAACTCTGGAATTCCTTCTTCGTGAACGCGATCAAACCCACGCATTTGCGATGCACAATTTATCTTGACCCAAAAATAACTCTTCGCGAATGCGGCACCCTACCCGCGAATACGATGCATTACACCCTTGAACCTATGTGAAAACGATCCTGCTTATGCGACTGCGTTGAGCAAAAGCTCCTAGACCTCCACGCGCCAATTTCCACTATGCGAACGCGACTCTACTCATGCAAACGCGAATCACCAGCCTCCAGCCTTCCGCGAATGCGAGGCTCCAAACACAAAAGCGAGGCTCCAAACGCGAATGCGAGGCTCCAAACACGAATGCGAAGACCAAACTCAGGCCACACCAAAATCCTTCTACATGACCGGGAGGGATCTCACGTGATCGTGTAGGCAAAAAATCATCTGCAACTGCTGTTGCAATTCTACAACTTCTCAACATAGAAATTGGTCCGTTTGACCATCCAAAACTCACCCGAGGCCCTCAGGAACTCAACCAAAAGCACCAACACATCCTAAAACCTCATTCAAACTTTCTGCAATCATCAAAACACCTCAAACAATACCAAATCCATCAATTCATATCGAATTCAAGCCTAAGTTTTCTAAAAACTTCCGAAATGCGCTTTCGATAAAAAACCCAACCAAACCACGTCCGAATGACATGAAATTTTGCACACACATCCCAAATCACATGAAGAAGCTATAGCAACTCTCAGAATTCCATTCTAATCATCGAATCAAATTCTCACCTATCAATCGAAATTCACCAAAGTACTAACTTCGCCAATTCAAGCCTAATGCTACACCGGACCTCCAAAACCAATTCTGATCATACTCATAAGTCAAAAATCACCTCCCGAAGCTAACCAAACCATCGGAATTCACATCCAAGCCCTCAAACATATAAGTCAACATCCGGTTGACTTTTCCATCTTTAATCTTCTTAAAAGAGACTAAGTGTCTCATTTCTATTTCTTACCAAAACCACTTCGAACGCAAACTATTCGACTTGACCACATAAAACACGGATAATGAAGCATAAAGAAGCAGAAATGGGGGAAACAGAGTGGTAACTCATGAGACGACTGGCCGGGTCATCACAGTTTATAACAATCCACAATTTAATATATCGTTGATATAACATTATTAGACCATTTTGCCTGACAGCGGTGTTCGGCGCCATTACGACCCTTACTGGATTTTAGGTCATGACAAAAAGATATGTTCCCAATAGGCTTGGTCATGTATTTGTGGATTTAAAATTGAGAAAATGTGAAATGTCATTCCAGTCCAGTTCTGATGCCCGTTGACCGCACCTGCAGAAGAATCCTCGCAGGTGAAGCTCCGCAGAAGCGGATACTTTTGCACAGATGTAGAAATTTGAAGTGATTTCTATCTCTGCAGATGCGGTCTTCCACGTGAAGATGCACAACCGCAAATGCTGTTCTTGACTCGTAGATGCGGTCCCAGGGCAAGTATGCTCCGCTCCGCAGATGCGGGCATTTTCACACAGATGCGAGGTCGCTTCTGTGACCAATCTTCTACAGACACTGAATCCTTGAAGTGTTTTGCATTGTTTTCAATCTTTTTTGCTCAGTTCCACTTTAATTGAGTTCAAATCACTTCATGGTATCACTTACCTGAAAATCTAAAAATACACATCATAAACGATCTCATATTATAGTTAAAGGACATAAAAACTAAAGAAAAGAGACTAGAATGAGTGGTAAAATCACCACTCATCAACACCCCCAACTTAAAGCTTTTTCTTGTCCTCAAGCAAATCAAAACCAACACTTCAATGAGGCTCTACCATTTAAAGCACAAGTAGTATTGTTATCATTTACAAACCACATTCTCCAATTAAGCACCATACTTATGGATATGGTTGGTACTAATAATTAGGCCCAAGCACGCGAATTTTACCCAATAACTTCCTCATTTAAAACACTTTCAAGAAATGTAAAGGATTTTCAAAGTAATCAAGTGACAACAAAAGGCCTCAAGAAATGACTCAAAAGCACTAGTCTACTACATATGCTCCATTTACTCATTTTCGGATACAAAAATGTTACCAATCCATCCTAATTCATGTGCCCTCACAAGAAAGAAAGACCCAGAATTACCATATTTACAATAATAACACAAGGGACAAATGCACAAAGAAGCTCACTCTCAACAAAGAATTTCAAGTGTTACAAAATATCATGCCATAAGCTTGCCCTATGTTAATTCGCCGCTTATTCAAGAACATTTGGTTGGAGATCGCATAAGGACATTTTACGCTTGTAATGTAGTTTTAGGAAAGGGTAGGATAAGCATTTGGGATACAAGTGACTACACCCTCCTTGAACACTACTCACATTTGTCTTTCTTTTTGCATTTTGCTTCTTTTTAAATCACATGGCATTTATTGGCATCTAGTTACCAACATAGAACCACCATGAAGTTCCTCTCTAGGTTTCTCAAGACTCCATATTTATTTTTATTTTTTTTTATATAGACATATATTTTTTTATATATATAACTATTTTCTTTTGGAGCTTGAGTAATTATACCTCAATGTACAATCTTACTAATTTACATTTTGACACCAACACCCCAACTTAGGCGTTTAGCCTCATTCTCAATATTCAGTAAGGGACTGGTTCAAAAGATGAAATTATTTCATAAAAGGGTAAAAGTTTGTAATGAGGTGGCCAAAGAAAAGGTTAAAGGAAATGGGGTAAGCTAATGATAATATTTATGCAATGGTATGCTTGAAAGGCTAAAGAGGTTTTTCAAAAATCACAAAGAATGCCTAAGGTCATCCCTCTAACCAAACATAACTAACATTAGTATTGAAAGACCAACCGGGCAAGTTCTAGATGATATAAGTAAACACAAGAATTATTTCTAACAAAACTAACACATATGGCACATGAACTAGTCAAGACGGATCAATTTCACTTCTTTTTATTATAAGAGCATTTAGAGCAACATCATACCAACTAGTACGCAAAGAATCACTAAAAGAGCCAAAATATTATCACAAAAATTATTCCTTCCCATGCACTTACTTTTTCAATTTAAAACTAAAATTCAAATGATATTCTTAATTCACATTTCAGATACAAGAGACTAATTCTATTAGTACCAAATAATCTAAAAGTCTTCACATAACAAAATAAGACTAATTCCCTTAAAAAAATTCATCACGCCATCCATCATAGGAAAAAGTCACCCGGTTCAACACAAAAATATTCTTCGGGGAAGAACTATAGCATAAAGAAAACCCAAGGAAATACTACTAAAGAAATAAAAATAAAAAAATAAAAAACTACAAAAGAAAATAATTAACAAAACTTCTAAAGAATAAATAAAGGAAGAAAAAAAATATAAACTAAAACAACAAAAGTGACTAATCTGCACATATATAACTACACACAACTACGCTCGGAAAAAGCACATGATAAGCAATATCAAAACAAGCTCGGCAAGGGCACAAAATATCCATAAAACAGAATAAGCATGGCAAGGGCACAAGTCAAAGTAGCAGTGTATAAACAAAATGTACTCCCTAAAGCTACCCCCAACTAACAACATTGCAGTGTCCTCACTGCACAAAATCAAAACAAAATATAAGTAGTTTGAAGGTCTCCCTGAGGTCTATATCAGACTAGCAGACTGCGGGAGGAAGGCTAATCACCGCTGTGCAGAACTCACAGCCTCATCATCATCAGTCTCATCACCATCACCAGCAGTGTTTGACAAGAAAAATACTCTTCGCTATCATCATCTTCTATAACTAGTATTTTCCTGTCTGGCTGCCCCATTTGAAGATTGCCTTTATGCCTCTCCATATCTTGATCATAAATTTTCCCTTCTTCTTGTTCTTCACCTTCTCCTTCTGGAAGTCTGATTGAATATCTGCATGCACTTTGGCCAAGTGTCCATAGACTATCTCGAGTCTACCAACAAATGCTGCTATCTTCTCTTGAGACTCTGCCTATCTTTTCTGTGCATCTAAGTAGCTCCTCATGTCTTTCCTGGAGAAGTACTCGGGCCCAGGCTGGGCCCACTAGGGAGCTGTGACACTAACTCCTGAATGGATGCAAGTTGGGAGTTTAGCACCCCCAAATGGTCCCTCAGGTGCAGCTGCCTGTGGGGATGACTCTGGTCCGGCAACATTAGTGGTGACTTTCCTCTTCTTGCTCTTTACTGCACTACCCTCACCCGTTACTCTCAATGGATGAAAGGGTTTACTGGCTAGTAACTAGTGATCGGTGCTACGCACCTCCACCTCTGGCCACCTGTACAACTCCGTGATCAGTGAAGGAAATATCAACCATGCATCGTCATCCAACAAATACTTTCTCATCTACCTCAGGATATAGTAATTGACATTCACAGGAATGTCGTCTACAATGCATGCAATGATCAAGGCTCTTGTGTAGGAGGCATCTGAAATATTTCCACAAGGTGACACCCTGTTGCAGAGGATGTAGAGCCACATTTTTTGCTTCAGCTGTAAAGTCAAATGACTTCAAACCCTTTCTTGTGTTTCCCCATTTTGCTCTCATGTTTGCGGGGTAGAGTTTAGAGGCAAGCCATTATCTGTTGTCGCACTGATCCTTTTCTCGCACTATCTCAAGTGGGTAGTTAGGAATCCCGAGTATGTCATTAATCTGCTCCATCCCAAACCTCACTATTTTTTCTCTAATGATGACTTTTGGGTCGCTAAGTTTGTGCACTTAAGATTTGCATAGAATTCATGCACCCAGTCCTCATCGGCTTTGCACAGAGTAGGAATGAAACATGACTATCCGGAGGCATGGAGACGGGCATAGAATTCTGGGATCCGCTCGGCCAATTTATCCTCGGTGTTACCTTTTTTAAGAACTATCTTTTTGGTGACAAGGTTGTCATAATATTGGAGTTGACAATGAGACGACATGAAGCGTGAGTTATCAAATGGTTCATCAACCTCCTCTTCAATTTCATGATGTAGTGGAGCATTTTCGTTCATGTTTGGGTCTATTTTAGCTCAAAGTACCTTCACAAAATCAAAACAATGTTAGTCGGGCAGTAGAGTCATGTTAAGCAATTTAAAACAATGCAATTAAGCCAAAGAATCAGGTTGAACGAGCCCGGGAGGCTCCAGTGGCAAACCTACTGGAATTGCAGAAGCTGCCTCGTTTCCGCACCTGCGGAAAGACCATCGCAGGTGCAGCCCCACATCTACAAATATTACTCCGCTTTTGCGGTTTTCCTCAATATGCCAAAAATTTCACCTGCGGAATAGTCAACGCAGGTGCGAGGCTGCATCTGCGGCACCTTTGCCGCTTCTGTGGTTTTCGTCCAAGGGTTCCAACACTCAGAATTTTTCGACTCCTTTTCATCTCTATTATGATTTTTAGCACCTAATTTATACTCAAGACTTCTAAATTAGTGCACTACATGAAAATATGATTCTATTGAGTCTGATTTTGTGGCACTTCGCAAGCAATTTGTATTTAGACAATTTGTCGAACAACTTGCAAGCAGTGATGAACATATGCTTTTTGAATTGAAAATGGTACTCAGACTTCCATTAATTTGATTTGGTAGTAGCAGCACATACATATGCACTCTCAACCATTTTACCTCACTTCCTAAAACAACAGTGATTAAAGCGAAAATAGAAACAAAATTTAAAAACGGGAATATGAAATAGATGTGAAGAAGAAGAAAAAGAAAAGAGAAGTAGAAAAAAGGAGTAGATAAGAGATACCTATGTTGCCTTGAGTAAGAGCATTAGAAATCAAGAGAGGAGAATTTTGAGTATGTGAGATATGGGGGAGTTTTGGATTTTGGGAAAAGAATAATTTCAGAGACCACCTAATGAAATGAGAGATCAATTCATTTAACTTACCCGATTACCACACCTGCGGTTTTTAAAGCGCTTCTGCGCAATCGCTTCTATGGAAATACAACCGCACCTGCGAAGTTTCGGCATCGGCGGTTTGGAAATCGCTTCTATGTGGACACATCTGCGAGTAAAATTCTGCATATGCGATTACACCAGATGACTGGTGCCAGATTTTTCAGCGATTGTTTTGTGTATTCTAATTCCTCAAACTCCTCAATTCAACTCCCAAAAATCTGAAACTTGGCAGATTAGTCAACAATAATATACTAAGCTATTCTAAAAAAGAAAATTTCAAAAATAACTAATAATTTTAAAAAATTATGGGTTGCCTCCCACCAATCGCCGCATTTAACGTCGTGGCACGACGCGAATCAACTTTACCACTTTTCTCGCCACTTTGACGATATGAATTGGGCACCCAACTTGGAATCAAGCTTGTGACCACGAGCGGTGGGGGTGGTAAGTAGAAGATCAAGCCAAGCCTTAATTTCTTCATTTTGCACTTCTTGGCTTTCATTTGAGGAATGTCATTTTGCCTTCTTGTTCCCTCAAATTGAAAAATGTATGGCCTTTGTATTTCCTCCTTGCAATCCCTCATTAACTCGTGTAGTTCAATTCCCATATCACCACACAATTTCAATATTGAAAAATGATTGGAATGTGACCTCAAATTTTCAAATTTCAATTCTTCCCGGATTTTGACATCCCTCCCCCCCCCCCCCCCCCCGAACTAGAGTCAATCTCAACCATAGTTTCATTTACACCATTTGACTCTAGTTTCTTATTTTTCTTGTCGTCACTAACACTCATGGACTCGGTTGGCGGATGTTCAATTCTTGATTCCTCAAAGTAGAGCTCACTTTCTTTCTCGTAGTCGAACTCTTTTTGACTTCTTTCCACACTCTCAAGTTGGTAGGCATAGTGAGCCTCAACCAATATTTTCATTTGATGTTCCAAAGTGAGGATATGTTTATCATTGTGAGTCAAGCCTTCTTTCAAGTCCTCGAATGCGAAGTTGTGCTTCTCCTCATTTTCAAGAATTGTCTCCAACATGAGCATCATCTTCTCATTTTGAGCATTTAAGAGTTCTTCTTGGTTTCGATCAAGTGCCAAGGAAGGATTTTTGGTTTCCACATCTAATGAAAATTCTTGGCTATCATTAACTTTCGAGGCTTTTTGGACCTCTAAAGCTTCAAGCATTTCTCCTATATGTGAGTGCAACTTTTCAAGCACCAAGTCATTTTGGAAATGATTTTCCAAAAGCTCCTCCAAGGCACTTTGCTCTTTCTTTCCTCCTTCAAGTAGGCATTCTAACATGAACTTGAACTCTCCATTTTGACCATGCTCAACTTCTTCCATTTCCATAGCCCTATCATTTTTATCGCACAAAGTATAATCATCATAGCGGGGGCTCGGGGAAGGGAAGGACAAATAAGCACAATACTCCCAATGACCATTTTGACGACCACACTTATCACAGATACTCCACTCATATATTTGAGATTGTGCGCACAATCCACCCCAGGAGAATTTAAATAATTTTACCGTGAGTGTGGTCCTCCACAACAACGACAAGGATAATCAAAGTATGAACAACTACCATCCGACCAATTTTTATTATATGATGCCATTTTTTCAAAAACTACGAAAATAAACAAAAAACAAACAAGAAAAGTAGACCAAGGTAACAAAAATAATTACACAAATATTCACAAGTTTGGACCAAAGCATTTATGCTTATTTCTCAAACAACCTAAATTATGCCAAATTGTTCCCCGGCAACGGCGCTAATTTTGATAACGTCCAAATCCACTACTAAAAAGTAAATGGACACGGTCCATGCAATATAATTTATCCAACTATGAATCCGGGTCGAATCCCGCAGAGAAAATGTAAGAGAATTATCACTTGTTATGCAATGCCAAATACTAAGAAAAGATTTGACAAAAGATATATACCTAAATGCGGAAATGTAAACTAACCTAGAAAGAAAGTAAAATGAACAATGACTACAAGTATGGATACATGGAAAATTACACTCAAGTAACGATCCAATGTATTTTCGATTTTACAAATATGAGCGAGTTTATCTTAACTAGCCTCGGGTAATAATTCTATATTAGCTTCTTCCAAAGACTAACAAGACTTCCTAATTGAATTATCCCTAAAATAATTAAGAGATTAAGCACACCCGATTATGGCTACAAGTAGTTCAATCCTATATCCTTAGGTAGAATCTATAAAATGAGGGTTAAAGCCTCAAGTTCTTGTTAATTAATCTTTCCGAACCCCAAATAATATTTTCCAAAATTAATTCGAAGTTAATGGGCGAGTCCTAGGGTTAGCTAATCCCTTTGGGAATATTAAAGAACAAGAATAATTAAAAAAAATAATAACTCACTTCATAAAAGATAAAAAATCACTCAATACATAAGCATAACAAGATATTTAATCCACACTTTCGTTATGAATATTCCCATAAACAAGATTCAAGTATTGGATAAAATACTACACACTAAGATATTCAATACAAAGTAAGGAAATGAAGAAATAAGAATAAATGAATAAGAAATTCTCAACCAAAAGCTTCAAATCATCAAGACCAAAGTGTGTGTGCAAATCCTAACTCCCAAAACTTGTTCTTCTATAGTCTTTGAGACTGAAAATAAGCCAAAAGATATGTTCCCAATAGGCTTGGTCGTGTATTTATGGGTTTGGAATTGAGAAAATGTGAAATGTCATTTCAGTCCAATTCTAATGCCCGTTGACCGCACCTGCGGATACCTTAGCGTAGATGCGGAAATTTGAAGTGATTTCTGTCTTCGATGATGCGGTCTTCCACGCACAGATGCGCAACCGCAAATGCGGTTCTTTACTCGTAGATGCGGTCCCAGGACAAGTATGCTCAGCTTCACAGATGCGGGCATTTTCACGTAGATGCGAGGTCGCTACTGCGACCAATCTTCCGCAGACGCGGAATCCCCAAAGAGTTTTGCATTTTTTTCAGCCTTTTTTGCTCAATTCCACTTCATTGAATTCAAATTACTTCATGACATCATTACCTGAAAATCTAACAATACACACCATAAACGACCTCGTATTATAGTTAAATGACATAAAAACTAAAGAAAAGAGACTAAAATGAGTGGTAAAATCACCACTCATCGCTTGGCTTCCTAATTTTCCATAAAAGGCCCACCTACAAAGTTAAAGACGCAGGCGGCACAATGCAAGTTTGTAAAAGTTAAAGATGAAAGTGGTGAAAAAGGGAAAAGTTTATAGGCGGCACAATGCAAGGCCATCATTACCTAGGTAACTGGCGAAAATACTTGTCGAATTGAAGGTTAACATGTGTTCGGCTCGTTAAATGCAGAGAGACTTGCGTCCTTTCAAGTGTTAGAAATCGTTCAAGAACTTTCCTGCCAAGAAAAAAAGTCTTGTCTACTTTCCAGTCACGGAAAAGTAGGGGAACTATCTGTAAAGGGTAAACTTTACAAATGATAAGTGGATGTTCATTAAGTGAACACGTAAAAGTAAAGACATGTAAGAGATGAGTGAGCAAATAGCTGATATTGGATAAAAGCATCTGACTAGTATTGTATGAGCTCCGAAGATACCAAGACTAGACAGAAAAATTTAAAAGCAAGATATCAGTTGAAGAGGACAACATTCAAGGAGTAGTCGTTATAGAGAATCATAGCATTTACTCTCAACGATTATGCAGCTAACAAGAGGGATCTTAATTCACCTTATAAAGGAGCTTGATTTGACGATCCTATCTCCCCTAATTTGGCTATAAACAACGAAATTTGTACTCATTGAAGGACACAAAATACTTTTATAAAAAAATGCTAATATTACTATTTCATTCTGCTAAACACCATTTTCTCGGATCAAGTTAATTTACGTGTCTATAAACTAGTTAGAAATTCAACTATACCGTATTACGGGCAAACACTGGTCTAGGGCTAAATCGACACGCTTGACAGTGGTAAAGTCATTGTCTGCAATGAAGGAAAAGAACTTTACGAATTTTGTCAAAACTCAATAGTTTCTCAAATATTTATTCTGTTGCCTTGTAAAGATACAATTATACCTTGTTGGGGCTATTACGTACTGCACCCCTTAGTTGCAAGACTGCAAGTAACACAGCAGTGAACTAAATGTAACACGACATGCACCCTTGAGAAACTGCCCAGCTTAAATTCAGGGCAGGATAAGTGTCTAAAAAGGTAAAGAGACTAAAGATCCACATAATAATAATCGTAAAATACTATCTGGAACAGCACGATGCCTTTTGCTTTGACATGTCGGTTCCATTGGCAAGGCTAACCCGATTGACTGATAATTCTGCCTTGTATGAATCAGAATTGAGAACTTTCCGGCTCAAATTTGTGTATATCTCGCGGATGACAATTTCAAAGGCTGTTTTGACATTAGTAGAGTCCAGCGCAGATGTTTCAATAAAGAATAATCCTTCCTCTTCTGCAAAGTTTTTTCCTTCCTCTATACTCACATCTCTGATGTTCTCCAGATCACACTTGTTTCCAACAAGCATCCTCGCAACTGTTGTATCGCAGTGGGCTGCGTTACCATTTAAGCAATAGGTTAAAAACTATATACTAACTAACACAAATACTGAAATAACAGAAGGGGGAAAGTAAAACAACTCCAAAATGGTTCTAAGTTGAGAGAAATAAAATTTGATCTATGAATCAGCAGGAAGAATACTTGAGAATTTATTAAAACTTGTGAGTTCCTGTTAGTAGAATCCTACAATGCTGCAGTGCTCGAGAAGATCCACATAGATTCAGATTATCGAATGGATAAGACATATTGTCTAATGGTGGGATGATACAGAAATTTTAGGTTACTTATTTGAAGCCTGGTGAACAACTGAAATCAAATAATACAGATCAAATATTCGTCATGCTACCTATGGGCTCTCATAACATGTTAAGAGTTTCAGATTTTAGACCCAACAACTTCTCAATTCCAGCTAGTTGGTGTCGACTGTATGAAAATAAGACAAGTCCAAGACTTCCAGCAGAACTATCTTGGTTGCACAAGTGCAAGTGGAAGATGAGCTAAAAAATGACGTGATTTTAAAGCAATGCCACAATTCAAACTTATATTTAGGTTTCTTCTCTTGACACATAAGTAAGCACAGGTTGGACTTCATACAAGGAAGACTGGGATGTGACTCTTCATTCACCATAATCCAAAAATTGTATGTATGTCTTATAGTTATTCTCAAATCTATCAGGCTACTCACAATAGCTGTACCAGTAAATAATCTATATAGCTGTCCATAGCTGGCCAGTTATTACATTCTTCACAATCATATGTAGACAAATAATTTGCCTTGATACAATGTAGTCAAAAGTGCTTTTACCGTCACCAATCTTGATGACAGCTCACTTTGAAACAGAACACACAAAATGAAACTTGCAACATGACGAGCTTCAAACAGGTTTAGAAACACATGCTCATACACATAAAATGCGCAGGAGTAAAGTTATCAGCAAAATTGGTACTTCTTAAAAAAAAAATCCAGCAGAATTGATACTCTTACAGCTAGCTTATAGATATGAACCTTATGCAATGGTAAACAAACAACTGCTACACCCAGAATCATACATCATTAGTTTTCTATTTCCATGTGTAAACTGTTGAGTAAACAATTTAGTAAATCAAGAGTGCATTTTTCCAGAGACAATACCCCTTTTTCTGGTAAATGGGGAATTCCATTAGTTGTTCCGAAGTAAATGTAGTAGCTAATTTAAACCACATTTACAGCATCGAATCGCAACTTATAACATCAATAAAGATGAAATACACCCAAAAATCGATGAGAAGTAGGAACAACACAAGTTAATTGATGTCAAAATGAACAAATCGGCATTTACCAAAATGCACAGTATCAACTATTCCAGCTTATAAATCAAAACAATGGATCCAGATCAAACAAAATCATTGCAAATCCAAGTCCAAAAAGAAATCCGCAACTTTATATGCTTGCCAAATAAAATCCAAGGAAAAAGGGGGCTTACTGTTGAGTTCATCAAGCCAACGTTTGATATTCTGAAAAGTGGTGTTTCTGCTAATATCATAAACAATGAGAGCCCCAACAGCACCTCTATAATAAGCAGAAGTGACTGCCCGAAAACGTTCTTGACCAGCTGTGTCCCAAACTTGGGCCTTAATTTCCTTGCCATCAATTTCCACTACTTGGGTTTGGAACTCAACTCCAATGGTGGCCTTAGAGTTATGGTCAAACTCATCACGGGCAAAACGCGAAAGCAAGTTGGATTTGCCAACAGCAGAGTCCCCTATAACCACAATCTTGAAAAGGTACTCTTCTCCTACTTCTTCTTCCGCCATTTTGTTTGTTGGAACTTGGAACACTAGTGATGCACGTTAATGATAGGACTAGATTGGGGACTACTTAACTTATACTAGGAGGTACTAGTGTGAAATGTCAAGAAGTATTATAATGAGAGATGTGGCATAAATAAAGGGCCTATATTATAAAGGAGGGTTATGGCACTATTGATTGACCTAAGAAGGAATGTAAAAGGAAAGTAGAAGACAAAATAAAAGGACAGTGAAAGAAAAATGGTAGGATTCGAAACGCGTGGAGTTGGGCAGATGAGTGAAGTTAAGCAGTGATACACTGCGCAAATGACGGTGGATTAAGGGGAACCCGTGTCTGGTCGCTGCTCACAAGTCACGGATTCATATCTACACTAAATAATTGACGGAGTTTAATCGGTGTTTACCTTAAATTGCATAAATTTATCAGATAAGTTGTATAAGGTTTCTAAAAATGTTATAAATTCTTGAACTACTCTATTCTTGGGATTGATGTTTAGATAGTATTTTTTTTCACGTCTAACACATTCATGCTGGGTGTTTTTATGTCAGATTCTTCCATTGGATATAGGAAAAACATGTGTGAGTGACAAAATATTTGGATTACTCATTCTGAACTCAAGTTGTTTTGAGGGGTTGGGATTTCCTCTAGTAAGGTTTGCTCCATTATCCTTCAATATTGTACTGGTTAAATTTTGACCGAGGAAATTTGAAACGCGGAGACGACTATTATGAGTGATTTGCAAACCAAAGAGTTTAGTTTGGCCGAGGTCAATCAATGATCAACAGAACGAGCCACTGAGTGGTGCATCACGCCCGAGAACGAGTAACATAGATAGAAGTAACGGCTAGTTTTGTATTGGGATCTTCGGATAGAATATTCTTTCTGTTTGTACTTTTTAGAGTTCTTTGGGAATATCCCCATAAATAGTATGAAAGATAAGGCAAAAGACAGGTAATATTCTATATGATAAACTCTCTCGAAAAGTAAGCTCTCTAGATAAATACAAAGAACAACTTTCTGAGGACATTCGACCTTTTTGGATTATCTATTGTAGATCTGAAAAAGTGTCCAATAGTCTTATATTGTTGTCGCTCATCATTGTCAGAGAAGGGAATCATTCATCTCATTCAATATTGGGTGAATTTTTTTGCTTATTTACATTTAGTGTCATTTATTGATATTTAATACTTGATACCTATATTTGGCGCATTTGTTGGTGGCGCATTAAATCCGTTTCTCCACTGTTCACTTTCTTCATATCATTAATCTAGGATCTATAGTTATTAACTTCAATTAGGATTAACCCCCTTTAATAACTGATTAATTAGTTTAACCAAAGATTAAATTTTTTTTTTGTCAAACAATTTGGCGCAGTTTATGGGAATTTCCTAGTCAAAGTCTTAGATCTTTTCAGATTTTAAAAAAAAAAAACAACGCAAAACCTTGTATTTTCTTGCGTGCATAGTTTAACATGGCAGGTAATAATGGAGAAGAAATCATGAAGGCAGTAGCCAGTTTTACTACCAATCTCCTAAACACCATCAACAAAGTCACTGAAACAAAGGCTGAGGACATGACGCCAAACGCCAAACGCCTCCCCAGGCGAAGTGGTTCACCCCTCCCTCACGGCAGCATTACAACCTCACACGGCAAAGGGGCCTCTACGTCCACAACGGAAGAGGCACCACCAGTGGTAAAAAATCTACTCGAGGCGTGGTTGACAAACACGCTAACCAGCATCCTCGATAAACCCGCCATAAGGACGAATAGAGAAGATACGAGAGTTAGCGTCGCACCAGTGACAGACGATCAACACGTCCCTCCTCCTGTAACAGGTATTACTCACAACGTTAATAATGCATGTGACGACACCCTCACAACCATTTTATGGAAGATAGAGAACGAGAACAAAATGTTGTGACCAAATGAAAGAGCATCAAGAAAGGGTAGAACGAATACCAGGCACCCCAATACTCTTACCAAAAAGGGATGCCGGAGGGTTCGTTGGGAAGCCATACAGTGACGAAGCTCCACCACACGCCATACCTAAAACCTCCAAAATTCCGTCAAACCTGAAAATATATGACGGTATGACGGACCCTGAGAATCATGTGACCCATTATGTCACCGCAGTAAAAGGCAACAACCACGCCAAAGAATAAGTGTCTTCCATATTACTGAAAAAGTTTGGTGAAACCCTCACCTAGGGAGCACTAACTTGGTATTCGCAGCTACATGCGCGCTCCATAGAGACATTCGAGGAAATGGCCAACAAGTTTGTAACTGTCATGTCGGGGCTAAGAGTCAATGGGGAATAACATATTTGCCATCAAACAGTCACCCGGTGAAGGACTAAGAGATTTTCTCGCCTGATTCAAACATGAGGATGACCTTACCAAATGTATTAGAAGGAATGGTTGTAGCAGCTTTCCAGAACAGGTTAAACAAGAGCGATTCGAGGGCGACCAAAAAATTGCTAAGACGACTCATGAAAGATCCCTTTACCACTTGGGACAAGATACACAATGCCTATTGCGCCGAAGTACGAGCTGACGAGGACGACCTCAACGGACAAACTCAATGATTGACCTTAGTGCAAATGGAATCCAGGAAATTTCGAAGATATGACAACCGAAGAGACCATGCAGGTCCGTGACCCCAACCTTGAAAGACATCAACCATATGTCAGAGCCGCCATCATACCATCCCCCCGTCACGGCGACAGTCCTTCTAGGCTGCAAATATAGAGAACAGGTCCTATATAGGTTTCCACAGATAATGCTAATGCAACAGCAAGTAAATGGAATAGGGAACTTTTACATGGAAAAATTCCTGCTCAAGGGGATAAAAAATAACGACCTACACCGGTAAGATTTCAACTTCACTATGAGCAATCTTTAGATTACAACCTATGCAATATAGGAATTAAACTCTTAATCCCCACTAACTTTTAATACACCTATTACAAGCCACTTTACAATACATATATTACAAAGACTTGAACTCATAACTAACTCTAGTCACGACACAAACACTAAAGGCTTATGGTTTACAAGGGGTTGCTAATTAAAGCATCTAGATAAGCAAAATAGGAATTACAATGAAGAACAATTACAAAGTTACAACTCAACTAAGGACATACAAGAGACTTGCTATAGGAACTGGTCCATAGTAGTGTTGTACTTTGTTCTTGATGCATTTGAGAATTGAATGCATGATTGTCAGACACTCAAAGTGCTTAAATGAATTCTAAAGTGTTCAAGTGATGTTTTGTTGTAATGTTCTATGTTAATACAACTTGGATGACATCACTTGAATGATGTAATCACTTGGTTGGTCAATGAGGAGTGAATGGTGTACTGTGCTGCATTGTTTGCATATATAGTGCAGGCAGTCACTTTCTAGCTGTAGACAGTTGACTTCGTACTGTTGTCAGGGGAACCCAAGAGGATCGGGTCCCCGTGTTGATTTCTTTATCTTCTGAAGTCATAGCAACTCACACTAGCTTGAGTCCGTTGATTGAGCTGTGTACCAAGTGTATCGGGTTCCTTATCTAGTTCTTTGTCAGTAAGTTTGTTAGATTATCAAAACATAAAACTAAGGTATTATAAACCCATAAATTTCTCATTTATGATGACAAACTTAAAATTTGACAATCATATTTAGAGCAACAAAAACCAGATAAAGTATCAGGAACTTCACAACTTCACCTTGAATTTGTGTTTCCCCTTGAATCAGTCGCAGCTTCTTCTTAACTCCTTCAATTTTATCAACATTACTCTTCCCCCTTTGGCATCAGTAAAAGCACACAAACAAGCAAATAACATAAAGAAGTCTGGCCTAGTTAACTCATGCCACATATGTGCACACAACATGATAGAAAAGAGAAGCAGAGAAACATAATCATTTACAACAAAAGATGAAAGTCTTCATTAAGTTATTAAAACATAAGCCTTTGCTGTTACAGCACAAGCAGATTTGGACTATTAAAAAGGGAACAGTACAAGTGAATTCTATCCATACCACACAAAAAACTACCACAAGTCATGAAAACAAAAGAGAGAGAGAGAGACTAGAAACTAGTCACTCAAGGATTAGCCTAGGGGACACTAGAGGAAGAGGGCTTAGAAGAGGCAGTAAGAGTGTTGAGAACGAGATCAATCCGAGCGTTTATGGACATTTTCTATGCGAGCAGTTTCCCTCAGATTCTCAACTTGTTGCCTGAGATTAGCATTTTTTTTGTCAGACGAGCAACCTTTGCACTTGATGAACTGGAGAACACTGATGCCTCTTGAGACTGACTTAGCTAAGTCTCTATAATGGTATTCCTTGCCTTCCAATTTCCTGATCTCCTCAGTAGCATTGTTCTGAGCATTGATAAGCTGTGAGATCGTCGAAGTGCTTCCTACCCCTCCAACTTTTTCAACACACTCATATTCTTCTAGAGTAGTCTGTGAGAAGGTTTGCTTCTAGGTCCTCATCTTGGGGTGTCCCAAAGGCATATTAAAGAATTTGAAGACATGCATGAACAGAAATCCATAGGGAAGACCATGATTAAATATTTGAATACTGCTACCTTTTGCATATGCTCAATCATTATGGCTGGCAGATTAATAGCGTTGAACCCATCCAATGCTTCCATTAGATACAGATCAGACTTGGATATGGTGGACCTTCTATCCGCGCAAGGAATCAGGACCTTGTTCACCAATTCAAAAAGGAGCTGATAAATGGGAAGAAAGGCTTTCTTATGCACCTGTTCCCCCCGCTGCACTGCTCCCTTCTTAACTATAGCATGCCTAAAGTTTTCTCTACAAGCATCTCTAACAGAAGACAGGCCTTCAGCAAGAACCTTGAGTATGTCGCCTAGCATAGCAGAGTCCATAACAATGTCGACTCCATTTACCAATGCACAGATTTGATTAGATTTAACGGTAAAGAGGTCTGCATAGAAACTTTGGCACATCCACTTTGAACAGATGTCCCCACCGTTGAAATTCGACCATCTCAAGTATTTGCCTTATACCAGCCATCTCATATTTCTCTAAGTCAAATGTGCGACCCCATAGTACTTTCTGGTACCTCAACATTTCTTTACTAAACATACTTTCACGTTTCACTTTCTTTATAGAACCGGGTTCCAGATTCACATGCTCCAATTTTCTTTTACCAACTTTCCACTCGATTTCACTAGAATATCATCATTAGACATTGACTCTTCAATCACCACCTGTTCAACTTGTCACCACTTTCCACAGACTTTTTACTGGGCTTTCCAACAACCTTGAAATACTTTCAGCAAATTTTTTCTTTTTCTGAGATCTCTTGAGTAAGGAACTTGGTTCCCCTTGAGCTTCCTCATCCACTTCTACTACAAGAATGTTCTTGTCACAAACAATCTCTCCATCGTTCACCAGTTTCCTTTTCTTCTTCCTATTATTCCTTTTACTCTTCTTCAAAGCAGACTCAAGAGCCTCCTTCTTCTGCAACCTTGTAGTAGGTCGCTTAAGAAAGTGCTCAGGAGTGGCTACTGGCCTCCTTCTGGCAATAAATTCACTCAGAGTAACATTATCCTGGTCTTCTTCATCACTGGACCTCATAGCAGGAGCCACTACTTCCAAAGGCTCAGCATCAAAGTGAAGAGAAGGAGCATGGTCGAAACTGACCTAGGAAGAAGATTCCTGACCTATTTCCTCAGGAGAGGGGTCAGGTCCTTCAAGAGGAGTCCTAGTAGTCTCTTCTGGTGCTGGTTTTTCAAAACCATTGCTCCTTCTCCCACCAACGACAGAGTCTCTTCCCCCTAAGACTCAGACATAGCAGAGGTTTCCTACTATTTCTTCAGCAGAGATGGCTAATATGTTTTCTATGGCCTCTCTCTCCAAAGATTCCATGGGTGCAACAATATCCAAGACAAGAGTGCATGTAGACTGATCAACATGGTCCTCAAAAACCTTTTCTATATGTAGAGTCTCACTCTTTTCTTCATCTTTGCTTTGTTATTTGAGAATCTCAGGCGACAGAGAAGAGATACTATCAATTTTAAGGATTTATGAGTTCTCAACACTTAGAGGGAGAGTGTGGTCTGAAGGAGTGGTGATAGAGATGGAGGGTGAAAGAGAATCAGGTTTAGGTGCTTCACTTTCAATAGTGGTGGAATGGGGAATGTTGAGAGGTGTTTCTTCAGGAACAGAGGAGTCGAAGGTTTTCTATTCAATGGTGGGAAGGATTGTTTGATCTTCATCCATGGTAGATGATTAGTTTGAAAATTCTGGAAAGGCTAAGAAAGAGAGAGGTGATCGTTCAAAGTTTGGAAATAAGAGGGTTTTAATAAGGAAGAAGGCGCCCTTTCAAGGTCTCAAGTTCGAAACCCACTGGGTGCAAACAATTTCTGAGGGCCATCGAACTGGGTAAAACCTAAATTAACCATGGTGCACTTGCGGGAAACTCCTTGCCGAGGGCCTGTGCACCCCCGGGATTAGTCGGGACTCGAAGAGACTCGGACACC
>MU774610.1:98557-109961 GCA_026770625.1 Nicotiana glauca
TCAAAAAAAATAAAGAAGAAGGCGATTATAAGGGAGAGAGAAACGAGTTCTGAAACGGCGGTAGATGTGTGGGAAGATGCAACGTTTTAGAGGGAAGTGAAAGGATTTGAACGAAAAGATGTGACATATAGGGTCTAAAAAGGTTGATGACGTGGCACTCAATTTTTGTTTCTTTTGAGATATGTATGAGAAAAACACAAGACTACTAACCTATGGTGCAAGAACCAGGTTCTTGACTGATCTTTCAAAAATTATCAACCCTCTTTTATCGCTCATGCAGTGCTTCTGCAACTCCTATAATCATCATACGTGACTACCTGCAACGGTATTGAAGTGTGTTAGACTTGGCCGGAAAACACTTTAGCTAATTTTACCTGTATGTGATTTTCATAGCCATATGGTAGGAACCAGGTTCACAATTAGGCTTTATTAGCCCCAGTTCCAGCATGTTTCTCTCAAGGTGTTTTCTGCTCAGGGCTTTGGTGAAGATATATGCAATTTGGTCCTCTGTACTGCAAAACTTCATACAAATGAGCATTTTTTCCACATTGTCTCTTAGAAAATGATGTCTCACATTAATATGTTTGGTTCTTTTATGTTGGACTAGATTTTTGGCCATGTTGGTGCACTTGTATTATCGCACAGAAGAGGCACACTGTCTATGTATACTACAAAGTATTCCAACTGTTGTTTGATCCATAGAAGCTGAGCACAGCAGGAAGCTGCTGCAACATATTTTGCTTCAGCTGTTGAAAGAGCTACTGAATTTTTCTTTCTTGTGCCCCATGAGATAATACATGATCCCAAGAAGTGAGCCATTCCAGATGTGCTTTTTCTATCCACAAAATAACCTGCATAGTCCACATCAGCATACCCAATAAAATTAAAATTATCACCTGAAGGGTAATATAGAACCAGGTCCTGCTTTCCCTTAAGATATCTCAAGATTTTTTTGGCAGCCTTCAAATGAGATTCCTTGGGGTTTGACTGAAACCTTGCACATAGACCCACACTGAAGAGAATATCTGGCATGCTTGCAGTAAGATAGATAAGAGATCCAATGATGCCTCTATACATTGTTTGATTTAACGGAGAGCCAAATTCGTCCATGTCAAGTCGAGTAGCAGTGGCAATGGAGTGTCAATCACTTTTGAAGATTCCATGTCAAACCTTTTCAGAAGCTCTTTGATATAATTCTGCTGACTAATGAATGTTTCCTTTGTGGACTGCTTCACTTGAAGATCCAAGAAGAAATTCAACTCACCATCATGCTCATCTCAAACTCACTTGCATGAGTTTTGCAAATTCCTCTCATAGCGAGTCAGTTTTTGCCCCAAAAATGATATCATCAGCATATACCCGAACAATGAGCAGGTTCCTCCCTCGTTTTTTCAGAAACAAAGTATTGTCAATTTTTTCTCTTGTAAAATCATTTTCTAAGAGAAACTTTGACAACCTTTCATACCAAGCTCGAGGAGCCTGCTTCAACTCATACAATGCCTTGTCCAATTTGAACACATATTCAAGGTGTTCATTCAAAACATGGAGGTTGGTTTACATATGCTTCTTTCTTAAGGAAGCCATTCAGAAATGCACTTTTGACATTCATTTGGAACAGAGTGAATTTAATATGTGATGCAAAGGCAATGAGGATTATGATAGCTTCCACGCCAGCAACCGGAGAAAAATCTTTTCATAATCAATTCCTTTTCTCCTAATTGTAGCCTTGGACCACTAGCCTTGTGTCACGCCCCGAACCTGGGAAGGCGTGACTGGCACCCGGTGTCGTAGTGGCCCAAGCGAACCACTTTGTAACTTATTCCTTCCTTTTTATAACTATCTTGGGCCAACATGACCATAACTCATAATATAAAATTGTAAGTGGAAAATACTGTATACTTAACCATTTTTCTTAAAACATGAATACATACGGGTCATCAAGGCCTCTGACATACTGTACAAACTGAAGCTCTGTCTACAAAGCCTCTCGAATTATTCGACATCAAATAGGAAAGGTACCGGCCTACCCATAAGTCTATAGAAAAACTCTGACATGATGACTCATAGACTCGGTCGCACTTCGAATGAGGTGGAGTCTTACCAATCCTTCGATGAATGCAAACCTCGTCTACTGTGAGGGCTCATCAAACTGTTTATCTACACCTGCACGCATGAATGCAATGTCTCCAACACAAGGACATCAGTACGAATAATGTACTGAGTATGTAAGGCAGAACCGAAACATAACAATAAGTCAACATTAATTTAAGACATGGAAAAACATAGAGTAAAGGACTCAACCTGTAAATCTGGATAACTTTATAAATCATGTAATACTTATAGTGTTTTGTATATGCGTATGAATGTCATGTCGTGCATAGGTACATGTGTTTATAACGCCATCAAGCCTCTGAGGGCATCCCATCATATCATCTTGGCCAATGTGGGCAAAATCATCATGTATATCAGCTGATCAGGTGGTCGTGCGTATATAACGCCATAACATTTCCTATATCCATATACATATATATACACGTATATAATGTCATCTGGTCATGGGTTAATGTGCATGTATAAATGCATGAAATGCATATGAAATACGTTCATAAAATCTCCTGGTAAATCATAAGACCATCATGCCTCTCATTAATATCATGAAGTAAACTTTTTCAACTTATGTACTTTTCTGAGACCCATGAACAGATGATAAAATAATAGGACACATGGAAATTCAAGAACATATGCACCTTTAATACTTCTATGAATTGAGTCATTTATGGAAGTTGTGCATTTTCTCATTTCGTTTGTGTCGTATAGATCATGCCAAAAGAAAGAAGGGATATCCTTAACATACCTGGAGCAATTCTCTTGACAATCCCTCGTGCATACGTCTTTTGCAAAGAACACGTAACGCCGGACCAAAGTAAGAAAAAATCCTTATATATTAAAACACATTTTACGTTCATAATGCCATTTACTCTCCAACCACACATACAATACAGTACATTGTATCTTTTCCCTTCACTATACTCCTCCGCCTTCCTCCTTCTAAACACCACCATTGTAGAATCTTTTACTTCCCGTCAACACATAAAAGCTACGTTCACTACATTGACACAATCTTTAGTTAAATCTTTCTCAGCTCAAATTTGAGGATAACTTCTTAACAGATGAAACCATGACCTCAATTCCGAAACCAAGCAAGTAAACAAGGCCTAGATGTTGAATTTATCAAAAGACCAATTTTTTTACTATTTTCTTGCTCAGATGAAGATGACGGATAAAAATGGATGAACTTCTGAAGCCAAGACCAGTACTTTTAAACTTTGAATAGATATAATTGTCTATGTATATTATCCAAAATTCCTATGAATTTAAAACTTAAATCAGATTTAATTCACTCTTCCAGAAACTAGATTAATGAAGCAAACAACAACAACAATTCAGTATAATTCCACTTAGTGGGGTCTGGGAAGGATAGTGTGTACGCAGACCTTACTCCTACCCTGGGATAGAGAGGCTGTTTCCAAATAGACCCGGCATCCTTCCCTCCAAGAACTTCTCAGCTTGCTCTTGGGAGACTCGAACTCACAACCTCTTGATTGGAAGTGGGTTGCTTACCATCAGATTAATGAAGCATAAAGATAAAAAAAATTGAAGGTTTTGTTAAGAAGTCCCGATCTTTCTAATAGCTCCTAGACGTGAACCGTATTTTATTATGGTGTTGGAAGAAGGTGGTTATGGTGTTATGACCGGCGGCCACCTTTCCATCAAAGTGGTGAGTCACTTTAATTAGCATGGGGTGCCACGTTTTTGGGATTTAATCTTATCCCATAATTATAATTAATTAATTAAGTAATTAATCAATTACCCGTATAATTAAGAATTGTTTCAAATTACTTCTACTTATTTTTAATACATTTTATATAACTTATTATTATGGTCACGTGGTACCATCTAAAATAAGTCATTAAAACATCCATGTAATGGTAAACCAATTACTGCAATTCGTTATGATAATTTTGATGAAACAGAAGGAATTTGTGGCTCTTTGACAAAGGTATCTGTTCAAGTGAGAATAATGTTGTTTCTATTATTGAAAAAGAATGTGTTGGAAAAGAGGTTTGGATCGACAAATTGTGGAAATAATGCGAAGAGACTTATTGTTGAGGATGTGTGTTAGACTTAGTTATAAACAATTATATTTATTATTGATAATGTTGCTACTTATGATTTTGTTGCAAGTAGATTAGTTTGAGTTTTCTGTTACATAGTTTGTTTTAGTTTTCATTCATTGTACTCTTAGGCGTAATTAATTCTTTTTTATGAGTAATAAAGTTTAGCTTAAATTTTGTCCTCCATGTTTTTCTTTATCCATTTTATTTTATTTGACATGCTGTTCATGCTTTATTTGTTTCTTTGGGACAAGTAGCAAATGTTGTGAAAACTTGATTTAGACTTCTATTTTCACTTTGCCCCTAAATATTTGTTTGGACTTTAAATTTTCTCCTATCCAAAATCAACTCCAGAATAATTAACTATCTACTACTCTCTCTATTTTAATTTATGTGTCTATAAAATACTACTTGAGAAATCTACAAATTGAAGTAGATATTTGATCTAGAATTTCTTAAATATTTTATAATATTTTTTAAAGTATAAATTATTTATAACTTACAATATTTTGTTTGTAATAAATTTTTTTTTAAAAAAACTTAAAAAGTTTAAATCTAATTTCATAACCAAAATGAAGAGCTTTGACCCTTATACTTCGAGTCAAGCACATAAATTGAGACAGGAAGTAACTTTCAAGTGTTTCACAAGAAGTAACAATTGTTGTGAAAACTTACGGGGTGTAACACCTTGCCTTGTTTCTTGTGATGTTTCCAAGTTCATCGAGCTTATTCCTGAATACCCATCTGATTCCTATGATGGTTCGATATGAGGGTCTAGGTACCGGGTGCCATACGTTGTTCCTTTCGAACCGATGCAGCTCATCTTGCATAGTTATAATCCAATCTACATCTTTTAGGCTTCCTAAATATTTTTTGGGTTCACTTTGGGAGAGGAATGTTGAGAAGCAAAGTGAATTTCTGGCTTTTAAACTGGTTTGTACTCCTAAATCCAGAGGAGTAATTATGTTTTCAAGAGGATGAGAGCTTTTGTGTTTCCAGTTGGGCACTTGAGCTTCATTTGTAGAGGAGCTGGGTAATCCTGACTGGTTCTCTTTTATCCTTCTTTCAGCAACCTGTGGAGTACTTTGAGCTGCATTAACCACTCTTTCTCCAGCTTTAGTGGTTGTAATTGTAGTACCCGGTTCCTCCCGGCTGATGAGGAAGAGACTGCATTGTCGTCACTTGTCTCCTTCACTTGACTCACCATATCTGTCTTTCCATTTTCCATATCAATGGCCTCACCTTGAACTAATAGAGGCTCTCCATCTTGATCATCCTTGTTGCTTTTCTCATAGGAGAGGTAGGACTCGTCAAAGATTACGTGTACACTTTCCTCAACATGCTGAGGCTGCTTGTTGTATACCTTGTAGGCTTTACTGTGAGAAGAATATCCTAAAAAGATTCTTTCATCACTTTTGGCATCAAATTTTCCAAGCTGATCCTTTCCATTATTGAGAACATAACATTTTCTCCCAAATGTTCTTAACTGAGTCAGGTTTGGCTTCCTTCCATCAGCAACTCATAGGGAGTTTTGTTTATGAGAGACCTGATTATGCACCCGTTCACCAAGTTGTTGGCAGTATTGACAGCTTCAACACAGAAGTTCTTAGCAATCTCACTATCGATCAGAATTGTTCTTGCCATTTCTTCAAGGGTTCTGTTTTTCCTTTCCACAACTCCATTTTGTTGTGGAGTTCTTGGGGCAGAGAAGTTATAGGTAATGCCATTTTCGTTGCAGAATTCGTCAAACTTAGCATTGAAAAATTCTGGTCCGTGATCTGATCTAATGCATGCTACTTTTGATTCCATCTTCACTTGAATTTACTTCACAAAGGCTATAAAAACTTCAAAAGTCTCATCTTTTGTTCTAAGGAACAGAGTTCAAGTGAATATGGAATAATCATCCACTATCACAAAAATGTATCTTTTTCCTCCCCTGCTTTGCACTCTCATAGGACCACATAGATCTATGTAAAGGATATCAAGTGGTTTTGAGGTGCTGACGTCCTTCTTTGGTTTGAATCAAGATTTCACATGCTTTCCTTTAGCGCAGGTATCACAAACCTTGTGCTCTTTGAACTTTGACTTGGGCAGACCACGAACCAGGTCCTTCTAAACTATATTATTCGGTAGAGAGAAGCTTGCATGCCCCAGCCTTCTGTGTCACAGTTCAGCATCATCATCATCAAGTGCTTTCAAGCATCTCAGATCACCACTTTGTAGGGACTCAATGTCGATAACCAATTTTTTTCTATAAAAGTTAAAATGCATATATATCTTCAAAATCATATGTTAGCATCAATTGGTATTTTCCCATAATTTTTACATTTTTTAAATTAATTTATCTAAGTATTTTATTCATACAAATAATTACAAATTGCATCATACTTTTTTTTAAATATTTCTTGATTTAATATTACTATTTACGGTCCTATTGAGTCCAAATTATTTCATAAATAGCCAAATTGGTACCTTTTGGCTATAATTACAATAACTTTACAATTATAGCCCATGCATACATCACTGTATTATTTTATCAGAAATTGGTCCATTATATTTTTAAAATATTGAATAATTATTTTAAAGCACCTTTGTGCAAAATTATTTTTTTCATTGATTAATTGTTTTATAAAATAATTTTTATTCAAATACTGGGTATTTAACAAGTAGCCTTTTTATTCCTTTATTTTTTCGGACCTAGCCCATTAAATCAGCCCAATTTCACCCCCCCCCCCAATCCCAATTCAATTAACCCAGGCCCAAAACCCACCCAGCCCAAACCTAGAGATACCTACCCGACCCAAAACCCCATCAAATCGTGGCCACATTAAAACTTTCCTTTTTTATTCCTAATGACCCCTAACCCTAAGTCATTTCCTCCATATAACCACCCCTGAAACCCCCTCCTCTCTGGTTCTCTCTGAAACCAAGCCCTAACCCTAATCGCCGCCACCCAAAACCAGTTCTAATATCTTTGATTCCTACTTGATCTATAGATTCTCATGGTTGTGAGGCCTCTACTTGTTTCCTATTTCCCCCAATTGCTCGATTGTGTGGTTTTGTTGAAGGACCTTGAACGGATCTGGTCCAGATCTCATTTAAAACTTTTCAAGAGTCTGTCTATGGCATGTGAGTGATTTCTATCAAAGTTTTACGGCTCAAATTTTTAATTCAAAGGCCAGATTCTCTTTACCCTTTCTCTTTTCTTCAAGAAACCTAATGTTTGGACTTGAATCGGTTCAAATCTCTGTAGATCTGGAGCAAGTCTGAGCTCATCACTGATTTTTCCTAAAGTTCCTTTATTTCCTTACTAGTTAATCCATTTTTGAATATTTTATTATATTAGGGTTTGTTTTCTTGTTGTTTGTTGGTCGAACCTCTAGGTATCTGAAGTATTTTCAAACTTTCATGGCTATTCTTTTAGGTTCTTTTACTTCTCTACTACTAACCGGTTTTTAAGCACTACGCTACTTCAGGCTTCAATTTCTATGATTTATGTTGTTCGAATCCCTGTGTTGACGTGCTTTCAAGTTTTCCATGGTTGTTTTCCTTCTTTAAGTGTTTTCAAATTAGGGTTTTTTGAATTATTTTTTGTGTTCCTAAAAGTTTTACTTGACCTATTTTGTTTGCGTGAATTGATATGTTCTTTCCAGAATTGTTGAGTGATTTGCTTCGTTAAAAATTCGTGTGCATGATTCTTGATTATTTCCGTGTTAATGACCTTAATTAGTCATTCTTGCCTTATTTGATTGTTGTATATTTACTGATTCTTTACATGATTCTTTCCTTAATTAAACACTTGATTATTTTATTCTGAAGTTCTTTATTTGGTTTGATTTGAACTCCTTTCCTTATAAGGCCTCTGATTCTTTACTTCTTTACTCAGTCTGATTTGAACCTCTTGCCTTAACTAGTTCCTGTCATTACCGTTGGTTAATTGCCCTTAATTAAGTGGAATACTATGTTGAACCTCTTTGTGTGATTGATTCTGAAATTCCTTAATTGTTGATTATTGATTACTTTACCTTATTTGCTCTACTCCTGAACTACTATATATACACCCTTATTTAACTCCTTAAACAACGAACATTATTTACCATTACTCTTACACTCTAAAAAAATCTCTTTGTTCTTCCTGCTACTTGTGATCTTCATTAGTCTTGCCGGTTGTAAGACAAGGCCAGCTATTTGCACCATATCTGCTCTATACTTTTTATTCTCTCCTTAACTGTTATGCCTCTGATTAAATTTTGAATCTAAACCCTATGTGTTTCATTATTGCCTTAGTCCATCAGTCATGAGTTCCATTCTTGTTCATGTTTACTGTCTTGCTTAGCATGCCTAACCCTGTCCTATTCAATATGTGATTAGCATGTCTAAATTGTGCTTGCATGTCTATTGTTTATCTAGCATGTCTAAATCTCATTTTGTACAACATGCCTACACTATGAATACTTGTTGATATTTGCCTAGCCTATCCATTTAAGTTCTTGCCCATTTCATTTTGTTCATGCTAAGTCATTTATTCCCTTAGGTAACTCTAGTTGTGTTGTTGATTCTATCCATTGTTCATGTATTTTCAATGTGGCTTTACTTTGATCTTTGCTCTACGTCTCAATCACCTACCTCATAGGTAACCCATTAGTTTTGTAGAAACCCTTGAGAATTCTATGCATCCTGTTGTTTATGTGCTCCACTATACACTAAGGTGTAGTCTATGTGTCCTCAACCCCTATCTCCCTGTGTGGACTTTATTTGCCAAGTGTTTCTGAATCTGGTTCTTTAGTAATTTGTGTTCTGATTTCAAATGTTTTTCATGCTTTTCTCAAGCTATTTTACCACCCAAACTAGTACTGGTTTTAGAAAATCTTTTCACTCCTAAGAGCCTTCTTTATACTGTTCACCAAAGCCTTTTCAAAATTATGCACCCTCACTTACTCTTAGATTATTAAGTCATGCCCCGCTGGTATGTGTACTACTTAAAGACTCTTGAGATCTCTCTGAACTCTGGCATATCATGGCTGGCTCTTCCCCACTGCACATAATCAGTCCTTATTTGAGAAAGTCTAGGTGTGAGCACCGTCCGGGATCCTTGAGGTCCTTAGGGAACTCTAACACACCTGGACATGAAATGTGGCAATGAATCTTGGGTATTTGAGACTAGTGAAGGCCTGGCACACAAGGATTTGCTTTGGTTCTACTTCAGGATCCCTATAGCTTAATTTATATTTTGTTTATGTAATTCATTCAATCATTAGTCTATAATAATTAATTGTAAATATATATTGGGCTGACTAGTGAAAAGGGATGGTAGTTGTATGGTACTGTGGGTAAAATGGGTAGAGAATATTCTATAGTATTTATATTCTGCAAATCTGTGTTATAAGCCATGCTTAGGATTGTTTGTTTGCATTTAAACCCCGTTGAACTAGTGTATTAGATAACATATTTTTAGGGTATTCATACTTATTGTTTTAGCATACTATATATCACGTATCCTATGCTTTAATCTTGCACAAATATTGTCACATAGAGACCCTGCCACTAGGCTAATAATCCTGTCATAATAAAGCTGGCATTCCTGTATGCATTAGAGATCATATCTTTAGGAACTCTATTTGCATTTCATTGAACATGTCCATTTCAAATAAATAGTTTACTATAAAAAGGGTTAATCAGCCTCACACATAGACATCATGTCTAATACAAATAAAACACCTGTTATAATCTGTGTCATTTAAGATAGCATGTTTGTAGTTTGAACAATTTCTCAAACTGTTAGTCATCTCCTGTGATTATGATTTCTCACAGTCCCCTGCCTAGGCAAGCCTTGGGTAATCAATCTATATATATACAAATTTGGAAACTCCGTTTGATTGTGTTAAACTGCTTAAGCTTAAAGGTTATAAAAAAATAGTAGGCAAATTGGTTAGGATTCTGACACTTTCCGTGTGCATATCCTGAATCTATAACATTCATCTAGATAACATGTTCTTAGGATTTCTAAACTTCTTCAAAATCTATGTTTTAGATGTGTTGTTTGTTTGCCCATATACATGCGGAGGTAACACATGAGCCTTCTAACTGTTTGTCCCTATTTGCTTGTCCTACATGTTATTTGCTTGTCGCCTAGATTTTTACCTTTTAAAAATCGTAGGTTGTCTAGAACTGTCCAGATTTAGAGGTCCTAAATTCCTCCAGGACCATAAAGAAGGGACAGGTATCAACATGCTTAGAGGTCGTTTTCTAAACTCGCTTATATAACCATTAAGGGGAGGGTAATGGGTAGTAAAAGGATATGATGACTTGCGCGTTAATGTAAATCCCATATGTGTTTAAATTATCTAATGTCACGACCCGGATTCCCCACCATCGGGATCGTGATGGCGGCTACTCGTAGTAGCTAGGCAAGCCAATTTACTCACCATCTTTCCATTAATAAAAACCATCCCGTTGTCAATTTATTAACAAGGATAATAATAATAAAATAAACTGCGGAAGTCTACTTTCATAAATCTGAATATAAATGTGAAATACTCAAAATAATCCTCTAACCAAGATGTGGAGTCATGAACTCACGAACTACTAAGAATAACTACACATAAGGGTCTGAAAGAAATATAACAACCGTCTGTCTGGAAACAATGAGACTACAGTAATAATGAAAAAATATAAGAGGAGACGCCGGGCCTGCGGACGCCTGCAAGATACCTCAGTCTCGTGGGTATGAAAATCCTGCTACCGAAACTACTGCTGTTGCTGCTGCTCAAAACCTGGACCTGTGCAAAAACGCACAGAAGTGTAGTATCAGCACAACCGATCCCATGTGTTGGTAAGTGCCCGGCCTATCCCAGCGAAGTAGTGACAAGGCTAGGACCAGACACTCACGTACACCTGTGCAATTCTATATACTTATATATATACCAAGTTAAGCAGTAAAAAGGGGGGAGGGACATGCTGGGGGATACACAACAGTTAAATATAGAAATTTCATGTAAAGAAGTATAACTGAACGATAACACCATTAACGAAAAACACCGAAAGTTTCCACATACGAACACAATACACCCAGTCCATACTCTGTTGCAGCGCGCAACCCGATCCTCAATATACTACGTGGTAGGCGAACCACACGATCCCATTTCATGATACACAAGTGGTCGGCGTGCCACATGATCCCGTTTCACATTATATAAGTGGTCGGCGTGCCACACGATCCCGTTTCATAA
>MU774613.1:22266-43461 GCA_026770625.1 Nicotiana glauca
AGTCATGTTGGAATTCTACTATTGCCACTCATGACTTAGAATCAGGTTCTCTTGAACCTCTACTCAAATCAATTCCCATTCCCTTTACCCCTTATCTGCTGAGCCTTAACTCAGGACTGGTGGTGCCCTAATCACCATCTAGACCCCGGTTTGACTTCTAAAGGTCTGTTCTTTATTTGTTGGCCAAGTAGATGGTCAGGGGTGCAATAGTCTCTGCCCATGGCTGGGTATGACCACCCTCTGCTATGGCTCCCTAATCCCTCTCTCACTTTGCATTTATTCCNCTTATGGTTCTGTAATATTTTTGTATAAAAGAACTCGGGGAGATATCGTAAAAAGGGTATGGGAGGGGATTATTTTACTGCATCAAAGGGTAAATACCATGCCTATAGGTTTATGTTTTTAATCACTTAGATATCATGCCTATAGGTTTAATGTTGTAATTCAGTCACTTAGATATCATGCCTGTAGGTTAATGTTTTTAATCACTTAGATACCATGCCTATAGGTTTAATGTTTTTAATCACCTAGATACCATGTCTATAGGTTTTCAACGTTTTAACTCGATCGACTAGATATCATGTCTATAGAATTTAATGCATAATACGCATAATCCAGTCTTCTAGAAAATCTGCCTATAGGGTTTAATGCTTTATCATCTTGCAAATCATTAGAAACCCTGCCTATAGGATTTAGTATTCATGTAAGAAGTTGCATATAGAAACCATGTCTATAGGAAATGCATGCGCGTTAGGAAAAACTATAGGATAATCAAATCTGCCGTTTGTTTACCAACTCTGTAATAAGTTCTAAAACCAAGTCTGTCTATAGAGGTTCGTCCCAAAATCTGTTTAAGTAACAACAACCTGTTAACTGGCATTTGCGTTCAATATAACGTCTTTTCAATAAAAACTCCTATAAATCTGTAATGCTTTTAAAAATTCTGCAAATCTGTCTTGAGATACTCCCTTTAAATCTTCTGCCCAAATTCTATTCATCTTTTGAAGCTATCTTTCAGAACAGTCTTTTAACTCACTCTTTCTGTATTTTCACTTTTGAAAACCCTTCTCCTACTGTATTTTCACTCAAACAAATCTGCCAATTTTAAAGTCATTTCCAAACTTCTGTAATCTTTTCAACTCCCTGTTTTAACTCTTCTGCATGAGGCTCATGTCTCGAATCAACACTTTTTTTGAATAACTCGTTTAAAATACTTCAATCTCTGATAATTGGATCCGAGTTGCCTAATGCAAACTTTTTTTTATCTGATTCTATATGTTAAACTAGTCCGTCCGCCGCTTAAGTTTTAATTTAAAGACCAAACTAATATGTGCAAGGCATGCTAAACTATATGCTATATGATTTACGAGGTTCTATGTGAGCCTTGCATGTTTGTTTGTCAAACCCCTTACTTGCTATTTGTTTTGGTTGTCGAAATTAGTATTTTGTCCTTTAAACCCCATATAGGCCTTACCCCTTTTCTTCCCTTTTAGGATTAGAAGTCCTAATACCCCGGGACTGATAGGTTGGGACGGGTACTAGCATGTAATAAGTAAACGAGACTAATCACATTTAAATACCTTAACGGGGTGGGAAGGGTAGAATATGGATATGATGACCGGTGCGCTAATATCTCGTACGACCCCTCTTTTGAGGAGTGATGGCTGGGTATTGCATTGACGTGATCCATATTTTGTATAAACCTAGGACCCCCTTTCTTTTCCTTTTATTTGTTGTGTCTTCTTTAATTCTGTTCTTTAAATTAATTCTTTTTTTTCTAAAAAACTGTCTCTTTCTGTCTTTCTTTTCAAAACTTGAAACTTATTCATGATTTTTATGTGCAAAGCTTTACTTGTTTTCTTTCACTTCCTTTTAAAGTCGCAATTAAAGCATGGCCGGGAACCACACTAGTGGATCTTGAGGGGTGCCTAACACCTTCCCTTCGATATAATCTTAAGCCTTTACCCAAACTCTGGTTTTCTTTCAAAATTGCTTCTTCTCTTTAAAGTGTCCTAATGCACTATAATCATTAGGTGGCGACTCTTAAAATTCCATAACCCGATTCCTCAAAAGGGAATAAGAGTTATTTTGTCCATAATGTCATAAACCCGATTTCTTTCTTTTAAAGAAGGGGGGAAATGGGGGGTGGGGGCGTCGACAATGGGCACAGGTTTATTCTGGTAGCCATTGATTATTTCACTAAGTGGGTTGAGGCGAAAACTTTCAAATCGGTGACCAAGAAGGCAGTGGTCGATTTTGTGCATTCGAATATCATTTGTCGATTCCGAATCCCGAAGGTAATTATCACAGACAATGGTGCCAATCTCAAAAGCCATCTGATGGCGAAGAGATGTCAGCAGTTTAAGATCACGCACCGCAATTCCACCCCATATCGTCCTAAGGCGAATGGAGTGGTCGAAGCAGCTAACAATAACATCAAGAAGATACTTCGGAAAATGGTGGAAGGGTCCATGCAATGGCATGAGAAGTTACCTTTTGCCTTGTTAGGCTATCGCACCACTGTTCACACTTCAGTAGGGCGACTCCTTATTCATTGGTATACGGTACGGAAGTAGTAATACCCGCAGAGGTTGAAATACCATCCCTTCAGATTATTACCGAGGCGGAAATTGACGATGTTGAATGGGTCAGGGCTCGCTTGGAACAACTGAGCTTGATTGATGAAAAGAGATTGGCAGCAGTATATCACGGACAGTTGTACCAATAGAGAATGGCAAGAGCATATAACAAGAAAGTGCGTCCGCGGAAGTTTGAAGTAGGGCAATTGGTGTTGAGGCATATCTTACCTCATTGGGCTGAGGCAAAAGGAAAGTTCGCCCCCAACTGGTAGGGGCCATTTGTTGTAACCTGAGTATTGTCCAATAGTGCATTATATCTGATAGATGTGGAAGGAAAATGTGTAGAAATGGATATCAACTCTGATTCATCAAGCGATACTATGTATGATTTCTTTGTCTAATTGTACTTAATTGTATTTGGCATATTTTTTAGATTGAAATGACGAAGGCATTTTGTTCTGTTATCCAAACACTTTATCCTTTGTTACCTCTTTTTGAGCTTTATTTTATTTTCTTTTGTACCCCTCTTTCAGAATCAATATCAAAACGCAGAAGCACGAGTGAGGAAGATCAGCGGAGAAATAGGAAGAATAGGCCAAAAGAAGAGAAAAAGAAAAAGAAAAGAAAAGAAAGAAAAGAAGAGAACAGAGAAGAGAAAAAAAAGAATAGAAAAGAAAAAAAAAGAAATAGAAAAGAAAAGGAAAGGAAAAGAAATGGAAAGAAAGAAAAGGGAAAGTGGAAGAAAGGAAAGATCGCAACAACGATGTAATTTTATGACCTGAACTACGTTTGACTTGATCCCGAAAGGGTACGCAGGCAGCCTCTCTCTGAGGTTCAGTCACACCAAATAAAAGTCCAAATATCCCCAAGAAAGGAAACTGGGGCAAAAGTTGTGATTGTTGTAAGAAAGGCTGATTCCGAAAGTTGTAATGTTAAACCCGTAGTTGAATTATTTTGAGCCTCTATACCCTTCTTTCTAAACCCCATCCAAAATCCGCGTTACGGTCCAAAGAAAGACCTTCCGATCAATCTTCAAGAAGTGCCAATGCGAGCAGGAAAAGTGATTCATGTTGGAGGCAACACTCTGGTACCAGAAGAGAAATGGCGGAAATGAGAGAGTCTTATTGGTGAAAACCCTCAAGGGCACCATGAGGCGGCATGAGATGAGAGAAATAAAAAATGAGAGAGTCTTATTGGTGAAAACCCTCACAGGCACCATAAGGCGACGTGAGCTGAGGGAAATCAAAATGAGAGAGTCTTATTGGTGAAAACCCTCACGGGCACCATAAGGCGAAGTGAGTTTTGAGATGGGCAAATGAAGCAAGTCTGTGGTTAACGGCTGCTCGAAACATGGCAAGCCAAGCAGAGTTTGGGTTTTTGCGAAAGTCAGGTCACGAAAGGCTGGAATAACAAATGTGGCAATTGGAAGCTGATTGGTTGGACAGACTAGGCTGGTAATCCAAATGCATGGCACGATCAATGGTACCAGCCGTTCCACTCATATAAGGTCTATCCTCTTCTCTTTATTACAAATCATCCGTTTCAGAGTCTTTCTATCCTTAACCTTTAAGGACATTGCATTTCATTATATTGGATTCTGTCTATAAGATGTTTCGGTGTCAGTTCTGGTCAAAAGCAAAGAAGGATGTCAAGGCTAACTACCAGCTTCCCAGTTGTACGGCACAACGGGACTGGAACATATAAAAGAAAAGTAAGACATAAAGGACCATTAGAAGTTCCATCGGTGGGTTAATCAGATAGTTGTGGGGAAGAAGCGAAGTTTCAGATAAAGGGGTCAAAAACACAAAAACAACAATACGGGATAAAACACTTGGGTCATCAAAGTCAGGGGTTGAAATTCAGTCAGGAAGTCGAGGAGGTTCAAGGCAAGTCCAGGGAAGCAGGTCGGAGTAAAGCCCAAGCAGCTAGGACATATCCCAGCAAGAATGCCAGCAACTAACCATCATTTTATATTAACAAATCTTTTTTTGATTGAAACAGGGCAGAAAATTTCGTTTGTTTCGGAGAAACCCTCCGTAGGAGAAGGAGCAAGCACCAAAACATATTTGACCATACACTCTCAGGACCCTCCTGGAAAATGGGACTTAGTTTAAATTCCAAAACAATCATGAGTAGCATAATTTAGCACAAATATGCCCCCAAAGGAGATGCAAGTTTGTTCCAGAGTTTTCATGTTCAAGATAGGATTCAATTAGGAATTTTCAGGGCCCTCCTGGATAATGGGAGTAGTTTAAGACCTTTTGATAATAAGTGTAGTGGAAGTCATACCTTTTTTAAAAAAAACATAGCTTAGATGTAAATTTGTTGTTTTGTTAAGAGTTGTCATGACCTATCTGGATAATAGGACTTAGCTCTCACATTTTTATAATAGTTGGTAGAATAATTCAGTTTAACACTCATATATGTGCCCAGCCACCAAACTGGGGCAAAAAATGTTCCTTGTTTTGTCTATCTTTGTTGAAATCAGGTGCCCACCTGGAGAACAAGGGAGTACATTTTCACGTATCAGCAATCAGGTGCCCACCTGGAGAACAAGGGAATACATTTCAAGTCTTAGCAATCAGGCGCCCACCTAGAGAACAAGGGAATACATTTCAAGTTCAGCAATCAGGCACCCACCTGGAGAACAAGAGAATACTTTTCAATCTTCAGCAGTCAGGCGCCCACCTGGAGAACAAGGGAAGTACAATTAAATTTTAGCCTTTCATTTTTTGATAACATGCTGTACCCAGTTACCAAACTGGGGCAGAAAATTTTCTTTGTTTGTCTATTTTGTTGCAGTCAGGAGCCCACCTGGAGAACAAGGGAATACTTTTCAAGTTCAGCAATCAGGAGCCCACCTGGAGAACAAGGGAATACTTTTCGAGTTTCAGCAGTCAGGCGCCCACCTGGAGAACAAGGGAAGTACAGTTCAAATTTTAGCTTTTAGATTTGTAATATTGGATAACATGATGTGCCCAGCCACCAAACGGGGGCAGAAAATGTTCTTTGTTTGTTCATTTTGTGCAGTCAGGAGCCCACCTGGAGAACAAGGGAATACTTTTCAAGCATCGCAGTCAGGAGCCCACCTAGAGAACAAGGGAATACTTCTCAAGTGTCAGCAATCAGGAGCCCGCCTGGAGAATAGAGGCACATATTTCAAATTTCAGCAGTCAAGCATCACTCGAAGGAATGGCAAAACATCTCCAATCAATGCAAGGAAAGAATACAAGTTCAAGGCAACACAAGAGCAAGTTTGAAGACATAGATAGGACCTATTGTAATTCATAGATCATGGCGTAGGATGGTTTCTTTTTATTTTTAACACGGTGTAATAAGGAGGTCGGCGAGCAATAGCAACAGCAATCGCAGTGAAATCACAGCTCCTGGTAGTCCCAGCTACCAAACCTTCCCGAACTACACTAACCTGATTCCTTTTTAGCCAAGGATATGCAGGCAACCTTTGAAGCAGGGTTCGGTCAGACGGTTTTCAAAAAATGCTTCACACGGAATATGCGAACGGGCAAAAATCGCTCGTTTCCGCGCACTTATCTTTGCACGAAAACTCTTCGTGTTTCCGGGCAAAGAGGGGCAGCTGTGAGCACGTGATTTTTTGCCCTAAGCAAATTATTCCCAAAATTTCAAACAGAATAATTTCTTTATTATTTTACAATTTTTGTGAACTTTTGTGTTATTTTTCGTTAATTGTTTGCATTTCATTTGTGCATTTTAATTCATATAAAAAAATACAAAAATACGTTTGGCGTTTGTTTGGGATTTAATTTTATATTTTTAGTATTAGTTAGTAGTTAAAATTGTTTACATATAAAGAAAATGACAAAAATGGTTGTTTGCATTTTTATTTTAATTTGTAGAATTGTCTTAAATTTTAGTTTAAAATTAGGAATTAGTTAATTTTGGAAATTAAATAAATGTCATATTAGAGTCAAGTGGATCTTTGATTTTATTCTCTATCTATTTTAACAAAATCAAAATATAAAAAAATAAGGAAAAAGAGAAAAGAAATACAAAAATAGATAAAGAAATAAAAGGAAAACAATTAACAAAAAAAGTGGTCTTAATTGGAGACCAAATTTGGGCCAAAATCGATCAGCCCAAGTGAAATACCCCAATCCAGGCCCAATGGCCACCCCAACCCGGTCCACCCTGTTACTCACCAAAACGACGCCGTTTTGGCGTCCTGCAATCTCAACCATCCATTGATCTCATCCGACGGTCCAAATCAATTCAAGCAAATTACATAAAAATGTAATAAAACCTTCACAAACATCTGAGACCTTCATCTTCCTCGTATCTCCTTTCTGTATCTCGCCGGAGCCGCTGTCGTCGGCGATCGCCACCACCTCCAAACCACCCCAAAATTACAACACCGGTTCTCCTCGTTCCCCTCTTTCCAACCCTGCCCTTGGTTTCCCTCGAATCAACGCAGAACCCTTCGAATAACGGTTTAAAGTTTTCCGGCCATGACACCACCAGTCCCAAATGGCACCAAATTAACACCCTAGGGTCGCCTGAGCCTCTTCTACCCAACCCCCATAACCGCATGTCTCAAATCTTGCCGGAACTTCTAGAATCTTCATTTGAGTTTGTTCCGGTCAAAACCCTAAACGCTCCAAATGGTACCAAATTGACAGCACATGATCTCCCTGCTTCCCTCGTGTTGAATTCAATATTATGGGCCCTCAAATCTCTATGGAATCAGCCGAGCTTTTGAATTTGGAAACTTGCCAGTGAGTCTTCATTTTTTATTTTGTTCTTGGTTTGGTAATTTGCCCTTTTATTTGTTTATCTGAGTTCCTTTGTTTTATTTTTCTCTCATAGTTCTTGGTGTTATTAGTCAACTTTTTGCTCATTTTTCAATAATTTCTTTTCCCTGAGATTAGTTTCGTAATTGATTGATGCCGATTAGCTTGTTATTTTGTTTAGTTTGTTGGTGTGAGTTTATATACAGTTGTGTTATTCTAGTTGTCCCGAACCTTGAATTTAGCTTGAATCTCAGTTATATCTCTTCTAATCTGTTAATTAGTCTGTCAACTTTGTTTTGAATTAATTCCTGTTAGTTTTGTTTACGCCAGTCTCAGCTTAATTAGTTAAATCTTAGTTTGTTAGTTTTAGTTTGAATTAGGATTAGTTTCCAATATGCTGATAAGTCAGAAATTAGGGATTCATTTGGTTATAGTTGTGATAATATTTAAACTCAAGGGCAAAATAGGGAGTTCAATTGGAAATTTAACAAATGGCTAAAACTAGAAGGTTCTAGAATATGCTAGAATAGGATTTTAGTCAAAATTTTAGAAGTTTAGGTGTAGTGACTTGGGTAACAAGTTAATAACTAAGGGGCTAAAATGAAAATAAAAGAGGGACTAGTGTAAAAAAGGAAAATCTGAAGTTGTATCTCTTAGTGCCTATAAAATGGCACCCACATGCCTTGAGCAAGAAGTTTTTTCAGCCATAAATTTTCCCCAAACACACTTCTCAAGCGGGCAGATCTGAGAATTCAAAGTTTAGCTCAAAACTACTTTTAGATCTTAGCTTTCCTTAAGAGAAAAAAAAAAAAAACAGTAGAAACTTTCAAAAATCAAAAATCATTGTTCCATTGCCTCTTTAGATCCTTTCCAAATCCCTATTTTGAATGTCTTCATTTCTGTACTGAATTCGAGTTATTAAAAGCTTCTGGAATGATCTGTTGCCTTGTTTGAATAATTTTGGGCAATAATTGAACTGTTTTGGGTTGATCCACTGTCCATTGAAGTATTTTGGGGTTTATCTTCGAGTTTATCTGGATGGAATTAGTTATATTGGTTGTGTTTGATTTTTAACATACCCCTGGGCCACTAAACTATTACTGGGTTGCTGTGGATTCATCTCTGAGTCGAAATATGTTGTATTGTTGCTGTTCGAGTTCCAAGTTTCTGCTACTTTCTCCTCTAATCACTAATTTATCCTTCTTCTTCTTGCAATCTGGTTCCAGGTACACTACCTCGAATTGCCTTGATGTATGCTCATTGAAGTTGAAATGAAATATTCAAGGATCTATGTTAAATTGAAGGCTGGCTGTGTTTTCTAGTTGACATTAGTTATGTGTTTTTTGTTATATGAATGGTAGATATATGTATAATTAGGACCATCTTTAAAGTCAGTGATTAGTAATTAAATATTGTATGACATTGGACTGTTGAACTGAATCCTTGAAACGGCATGAGTCGTAGTTAATTCAGTATGTTTATCTAATTCGAGTAGACTGTTAGACTTGTTATAATGGATATTCTCTATTGGTCTTAGTTACTTTGATTTTGGTTCTGTATAATTTAACTAGTAAAATCAGAAGGACAGTTGAAGTAGGAATTGGTTTAGAGATTTGTGATCTTCCTGTTTATTAACAATTAAAAACGAGTGGAATATTTTCGTTTCTATATTAATAAGTCATCTGACTATTGATTTAGCGACATTAACTAGTCGTTTCAGTATTGTTGTTTAAGCCCCGTTAATTAGTAGACTGTTTAGATTTTTAAGCTAATAATTGTTTGGAATCAAATTATGCTTCATTATTGTTGTGGTGCGGGCTCGATACTGGCACCATAGCCGCCTGGGTTGTGTTTGTGCCTGGTGGGATTCGATACCGGGCTTGAGGCACCACAGCTGCCTGAGCGTATCTTCTACTCACGCTGGGCCCAAGTAGTTGGGCTGTATTGAGGCCTGGGACTACAATCATACAGGCAAACTCGTTATTTGGATTTGGGTTGGGAGAGTTCATTTCTTACTTTAACCTAGTATAATTCAATGCAAAAGTAATTAGGATTCTTTCTTTTATTATAGAGACAACAAAAATAAAAAATCATAGTCACTTCAGGATTGGCCTTTAAATAAAAGTGATGAGACGAGCCTCGCCAAATAAAAAATATAAGTTGCGGGGCCCTCAATAAATGGCTATAATAAGAATACGTAGAATTCGGGATAAGCCGTTTAGCGAATTTCACGGCCTTCCCCAAAATAATAATGCGTTAGTCTCTTTAGGCGCGCTTTTAATAATATTACATTCCTAAACTCGGGTGCACATTTATGTGACCCAAATCCAAATCTCAACGGAGTCAAAATATGTCAACAATCACGGGTGCATTGATGTGACGTGGTTTGAGACGCGTTTTCACGACGTTGCAATTCTTGTAAAAAATAAATAATAATAAAAGCGGTTCAAAATTAAAAAGCACATAAGCTAGAACATGTCTTGAAATCAGATAAAATCAAATAATACAGTTGAACGACCGTGCTAGAACTACGGGACCCGAGAATGCCTAATACCTTCTCCCAGGTTAACAGAATTCCTTACTCGGATTTCTGGTTCGCGGACTGTTAGCAGAGTCATATTTTCCTCGGTTCAGGATTCAACCGGTGAGTTGGGACACCATTAATCTCCCAAGTGTCGACTCTGAAATATTAATAATAAATCCCGTTCCGATTGTCCTTTAAGTGGAAAAACTCCTTTACGCCCTTGCGGTTGTAGTAAGAAAAAGGAGGTGTGACAATTACCGGATTCCTCGTATCGCCACGAGTCCATACATACCAAGAACTCCCAAATCCGAGCTCAAATGACCTATCGAATCCCAATTCGAAATATCAAAAACTCAAGCCCTAGCTTTACCCCTTTTAATGAATTTCAATCAATTTCCATGTTAAATCTATCATAATCTCGTGTATTTAAGCCAAGGAACTTATCTCTAATCATTCCTCCTTGAATCCCTCTTCAAAATCGCCTTAAAGCTCTCAAAGCTCGCTAAAAAATGGTGGAAAATAATACCTAGCTCGCGGAGGAAATATTTAATAATCAGCCCAGCATTTTCGCTTATGCGGTCCCCATCCCGCTTCTGCGGGACCGCTTCAGCGCCCTTCCTTCTGCTTCTGCGGAAACCCAACTCTCGAACCCAACCGCTTCTGCGGTCACAACATCGCAGAAGCGATTCCGCTTCTGCGGCTACACTTTGCTTCTGCGGAACCAGGCGCCCAGGCCACCTCACCGTTTCTGCGGTCATTCCATCACTTAAGCGGCCTCGCTTCTGCGGTCCAAATTCCGCAGAAGCGGAAATACCAGAAGCAACAACATTTTTCCCTTTCCACAAGTTCAAAACTTCCCGTTAGCCATCAGGAATCACCCCGAGGCCCCATGGACCTCAACCAAAAGCACCAACATATTCCATAACATCATTCAAACTTGTTCCAATCATCAAAACAAATCAAACAACGCTAAAACCATCAAATCACATAGGATTCAAGCCTAAGTTTCTTCAAAAACTTCCGAAATGCACTTTCGATCAAAAACCCAACCAAACGACATACGAATGACCTAAAATTTTGCACACACATCACAAATCACATATTAAAGCTACAGCAACTCTCAAAATTCCATTCCGACCCTCGGATCAAAATCTCACCTATCAACCGGAATTCGCCAAAATACTAACTTCGCCAATTCAAGCCTAATTCTACACCGGACCTCCAAAATCAATTCCGATCACGCTCCTAAGTCACAAATCATCCCCCCAAGCTAACCGAAATACCGAAAATCACATCCAGGCCCTATAACTCATAAGTCAATATTCGGTTGACTTTTCCAACTTAAGCCTTCCTTAAAGAGACTAAGTGTCTCACTTCTTATCAAAACCAATCCAAATCAACTCTAACACACCGCATACCGATAAAAAAACATGAAAAAACATAAAAATGGAGGAAACAGAGCAGTAACACATGAGACGATAGGTCGGGTCGTCACATCGCGTTTTATGCCTAATGACTTCATTTTTATCATTTCGTTTTCGCACAAAAACCCATTTATACCCTACTAGCTTTATGCCTTCAGGTGTTCGAACTACGGGTCCGAAGACTTCACGTTTTCCAAGTAAAGTTAACTATGCCTGGATAGCGTCTTTCCATTTTGGCCAGCCATTTCTCTGTCTACATTCATCGACAGATTTTGGCTCAAGATCCTCATCTTGTTGCATTATTTCAACAGAAACATTATAAGCAAAAATGTTATCGATAACAATATTATTTCGGTTATATCTTTTCCCGGTTGAGACGTAACTTATTGATATCTCTTCATTCTCATTATTTTCAGGTACCTGGACCTCCCCTAAGGTCTTATCATTTGTTACATCTTGGGGCTCTTCTTGAGCCACTACCTCTGTGTTATGTTCACTTTGATCACTTGATCCTTTTCTTCTTCGAGGATTTTTATCTTTAGAACCGATTGGTCTACCACGTTTCAAGCATGGCTTAGACTCATTTGCTTTAATTAATTGTCCTTCCAGGATATCAACTCGAATTAGAGCATTAGCAGTTGAAATATGTGACTTAGTCACCCTTGGTAGGTCAGTGAATGCATCTGGCAATTGAGTTGCAATATTTTGCAAATGAATAATCTTTTGAACCTCTTGTTTACATTGATTTGTTAGAGGATCTAAATGAGACAGTGATAATGCATTTCAATCTATCTTCTTTTTCAGCTGCTTATTTTCTCCCCCTAATGTTGGATATACTGATTCATCAAAATGGCAATCAGAAAATCTTGCCATAAATAAATCTCCAGTCATCGGCTCTAGATATTTTACAATAGAAGGAGATTCATATCCAACATATATCCCCAACCTTCTTTGAGGACTCATCTTTGTGTGTTGTGGTGGAGCAATTGGAATATATATCGCACAACCAAAGATCCTAAGATGGGAAATATTTGGCTCCTGACCAAAAGCCAATTTTAGTGGGGAGTCTTTATGATAACTTATGGGCCTCATCCGCACAAGTGTTGCTGCATGCAAAATAGCATGACCCCATACTGAAATGGGAAGTTTTGTTCTTATAAGCATTGGTCTAGGAATTAATTGGAAGCATTTGATTAATGATTCTGGTAGACCATTTTGTGTATGAACATGAGCAACCGGATGCTCAATTGTTATCCCAGTTGAAATACAATAATCATTAAAGGCTTGGGATGTAAACTCACCGGCATTATCAAGACGAATTGTCTTAATTGCATAATCTGGAAATTGTGCTCTTAGCTTTATTATTTGAGCCAACAATCTCGCAAATGCCACATTGCGAGTTGATAGTAAGCACATATGTGATCATCTTGTAGATGCATCTACCAAAACCATATAATATTTGAATGGTCCACATGGAGGGTGAATAAGCCCATATATATCACCTTGTACACGTCCAGAAATTTTGGGGATTCCATCCTAACTTTAATAGTTGATGGTATAATAATTAATTTTCCTCGAGAACATGCAACACAAGAGAATTCCTTAAATTGAAGAATCTTCTGATTCTTTATTGCATGTCCATATGAATTCTCAATTATTTTACGCATCATATTAGAACCAGGATGGCCCAACCGGTCATGCCAAATAGTAAAATTGTCTTGATTAGTAAACTTTTCGTTTACTACGACATGTGTTTCAATCCTGCTAATACTTGTGTAGTAGAAGCCGGAGGAAAGAGCAGGTAACATTTCAAGCACGTATTTCTTACCGGATATTTTTGTAGTAATATAAAGACATTCAATATTTTCATCATTTGTAGTCTCAAAATGATAGCCATTTTGGCGAATATCTTTGAAACTTAATAAGTTTCTTTGAGATTTACTATAATATAGTGCTTCATCAATATCCAAATTTGTTCCTCCTGGTAGTAATAAATTGGCTCTTCCAAAACCTTCAATTAATCTTGTACTACCGGATATTGTGTTAACATTCGCTTCTTTCATTACCAAATAAGAGAAATATCTCTTATCTTTTAAAATAGTGTGTGTTGTAGCACTATCCAGAAGATATATATCATCTTTATTAATCTTGAGTCCAATTGAAGACTGTGAAATTTTCATATTCTTCATAAGAAAAACACACCATAAGAAATATGAAATAAAAGACAAACAAAAAAATATTAAGAAATACATTAGGAATGTAGAAACTAGCAACACATAATGCACCAGGACATAGACTAAAGAAAAATAAACTAGTTGCAAACATAAAAAAAAAACTTTTATAGCTTCATATCCCAGTAAGATGATTACTTCTTCAGTCAATATCCTCAAAGAAGTCTCCAGCTTCTAAATGAGTAATATTTGCTAGGCCTCCAAAATTATCATCTTTATATGCAAGATGTGCCTTAGAATCATATTTGTTTGAGGGACCTGCTTCATCATCATTATTTTGAAAGATCAAGTGTGTCTCCACATTATTTTCTTCTTTTTTTTCTGAGGGAGGCTTGATAAAGTTTGACAAAATGATCCAGAGTTCGACAAATGCGTGCTCAATGACCTTTCATACCACATCGGTGACACATACTAGTTTTACTTTTTGAAAGATTAATTTGAGAACTCTTATTGTTCTCCAGTTTATTTCCACCATAATGATGATAATTGTTCCGTCCCCTACCACGTCCACGATCACGGTAATTATTTTGTTTTCGTTCAAACTTATCATATGTTACTACATCATTCACTTCCAGAAATAGAGATGGCCCAGTGGGACGAGCTTCATAATTTTTTATTAATAGTGTATTATTCGGCTCTGCCACAAGTAGGCATGTGAACGTGACTAACATTATTTATATGTTCCAATAAATATAAAGTAATTAAACTATAAAATTATTGCTTGTCAATTCATTTCTCATAGTATTTCAAAATTCCTTAAAGATATGTTTTTATCTAGGGAGTCCATGAATATTATAAGTATGTCATTAGTGCGTAGCTAGTTTGATGACTTTGAGGTCTTCTAAGAGTTGAGCATGGAAGAAAATAGTTATTTTATCACTGCAATGTACTTAAACTATTTAAGATGCCCAAGCACACAAGTAATCTGCAAACAATGAGCATATGATATGTACTGCCATAAATAAAATAATTATAATGATACATACCTTAATAAAATATGGCTCAACTTAGCAGGAGTTAAGAATAAAGTTAGAGCTTCATGCTGATAACGTGTTATAAAATAAAAGCAATGCAGTAAAATATAAATAAGAAGAGATAGAAAGAAGGAAGAAGTATATTCTTCTTTCACTTTGGTGTGTGTTTCCATTGCAATTGCATAACCTTTTATAGGCATACAAAGTAAAGATGATGGACATAAAATAGGAGATTTAATCTTTAAGTTATTCACAATATGGATATCCAATGTAGTATCTGTATAGGTCAAAATTAGATCAGAGAAATTCGGCACGTGGAGACATAAGGTCGTGGTCAGACAGGCCAAGGTCGGACCGTCATCAATAACCAAGTCAGACCGTCATCAGTAACCAAGGTCGGACCGTCATCAACAACCAAGGTCGGACCATCATCAAACAGCTAGTTTGCATTGGAATACTCAAAAGAAATATTCTACAGAATATTCCCTCTAAATTGTACCCTTTTTTAGGATTTTCTACTATAAATAGGATGGGAAGACTTTCCAAAAAGGGGGCTCTCTCCCGGTCTCCATCTCCCTCTTTCTAGAAAATATGTAAACACATTTCTCCAAAGAATTGAGAGGATCAGTGATCTCACACCCTCATCGGATCCAAAAAAAGGTCATAAGGTTCTTGTATTTGTCTACCATTGATCTTTATTAAATGAAAGAAGATCCGTCTCACTGAAGATCGGGTGAATCTTTTCCTTTATTCATATTTTTGTTACTTAAAGCATCTTTACTTATGCCATTAAATCTGATCATAATCGAAGTCAATATTTATATTTGACTATGTTTTTCTATTTCTCCTACTTATCTCGGATCTAGAGTTAATTATCTTTAACTAGGATTTACCCCTTCATCTATATTGATTGATTTGCTTAAAAAGTGTTCAATAACTTTTGAGTCAAACAATTTTGCACCGTCTGTGGGGATTTTCTAGTTAAAATTTTAGTTTCCTCTAGATCTCAAATTCGATTATAGCAAGTTCTTGTGTAGCTTCTACAACACATACATTTACCACAGCTTTTGCTTGCTGAAGACCCATAAAATCTTCATGCATCACATGTCACAACTTTCTGAAAGAACATTTCCATGTAAATGTTACTTATTAATCCCCTAGGCAAGAAAATATCTGCAAAAGAATGACATGACTAGGGAATAGTTTATGCTCTTTGTTTCAACCACATGGTTCATGGGTATACAACTGCACGTTTAATATTAAATTGAAGCAAAATTTCATCTAATTATTGAAACACCCGCAGGAACATATCCATATGTGAAATCTATCCTGATATGCAAACTTGACTTACGTAGTAGTTTCTTAATGCTTGCTACAATTTGGATCTCAAGTTTGAGTCCTCCTAGCGTCGGGTTTTTATGTTCTAACAGGGAAGAATCCACCCATTTCAAAGATCGGTATGGGTTGAAAGCAGAAGTAGACCGTGCTTAGCTGGATTGTGTAGTTCTCTGTGCTAGTTGCATAAGGAACCACATTAGCTCAAAGTTGTTCAGTACTTTGGACACAACTCAAGTTCAAGTGTATGAGATTGAACTGCATTTTCAACTTCATCATCATTAAAAAGACAACATTCACGAGGTGATGAAATTGGGAGCTGTTCGACTCTACTCCAGCGTCACCGCTTCCTGCTAATTACGCTTGCCCTCCTAGCATTTCTTTGCAATAGATCAAATCAAGGTAACGAATGATTTTATTTGATCTAACTAGCTATTTTTCTAAGAGGAATAGAAGCAGGAGCATTCTCCCAGACGCGCGAACAGGAAACGCCTTATACTCTCCAATGCAAGCAAAATTAAGCAAACTGGGACTCCCCCAGGAAATACGTCATATTCCCCAATCCAAGCAAAATTGAGCAAACTGGTACTCAGGCTAAGTGCCTTCGCCATCAGAGATTGACAGTTCGACCTTGCTCGAACTGGGACTCAGGCTAAGTGCCTTTGCCATCAAAGTTTGACAGTTCGACCTCGCTCGAACTAAGTTTAAGGCTAAGTGCCTTCGCCATCAAAGATTGAAAATTCGACCTCGCTCGAACTAAGTTTAAGGCTAAGTGCCTTCGCCATCAGAGATTGACAGTTTGACCTCGCTTGAACTAAGTATAAGGCTAAGTGCCTTCGCCATCAAAGATTGATAGTTCGACCTTGATCGAACTAAGTTTAAGGCTAAGTGCCTTCACCATCAAAGTTTGACAGTTCGACCTCGCTCGAACTGGGACTCAGGATAAGTGCCTTCGCCATCAAAGATTGACAGTTCGACCTCGCTCGAACTGGGACTCAAGCTAAGTGCCTACGCCATCAAAGATTGACAGTTTGACCTCGCTCGAACTGGGACTCAGGATAAGTGCCTTCGCCATCAAAGTTTGACAAGTTCGACCTCGCTCGAACTGAGTTTAAGGCTAAGTGCCTTCGCCATCAAAGTTTGACAAGTTCGACCTCGCTCAAACTGAGTTTAAGGCTAAGTACCTTCGCCATCAAAGTTTGAAAGTTCGACCTCGCTCGAACTAGGACTCAGGCTAAGTGTCTTCGCCATCAAAGTTTGACAGTTCGACCTCGCTCGAACTAGGATTCAGGCTAAGTGCCTTCGCCATCAAAGATTGACAGTTCGACCTCGCTCGAACTGGGACTCAGGCTAAGTGCCTTCGCCATCAAAGTTTGACCTCGCTCGAATTGAGTTTAAGGCTAAGTGCCTTCGCCATCAAAGTTTGACAGTTCGACCTCGCTCGAGTTGGGACTCAGGCTAAGTGCCTTTGCCATCAAAGTTTGACAAGTTCGACCCAACTCAAACTGGGTTTAAGGCTAAGTGCGTTCGCCATCAAAGTTCGACAGTTCGACCTTGCTCAAACTGGGACTCAGGCTAAGTGCCTTCGCCATCAAAGATTGACAGTTCGACCTCGCTCGAACTAGACTCAGGCTAAGTGCCTTCGCCATCAAAGATAGTTCGACCTCGCTCGAACTGGGACTCGGGCTAAGTGCCTTCGCCATCAAAGTTTGACAAGTTTGACCTCGCTCGAACTGAGTTTAAGGCTAAGTGCCTTCGCCATCAAAGTTTGACAGTTCGACCTCGCTCGAACTGGGACTTAGGCTAAGTTCCTTCGCCATCAAAGTTTGACAAGTTCGACCTCGCTCGAACTGAGTTTAAGGCTAAGTGCCTTCGCCATCAAACTTTGACATTTCGACCTCGCTCGAACTGGGACTTAGGCTAAGTTCCTTCGCCATCAAAGTTTGACAAGTTCGACCTCGCTCGAACTGAGTTTAAGGCTAAGTGCCTTCGCCATCAAAGATTGACAGTTCGACCTCGCTCGAACTGGGACTCAGGCTAAGTGCCTTCGCCATCAAAGATTGACAGTTCGACCTCACTCGAATTGGGACTCAGGCTAAGTGCCTTCGCCATCAAAGTTTGACAGTTCGACCTCGCTCGAACTAAGTTTAAGGCTAAGTGCCTTCGTCATCAAATATCGAGAGGTTCGACCTTGTTTGAGCTGGGACTAAGGCTAAGGTCTTCGCCAATAAAGATCGACAGGTTAAACCTCGTTCGAACTGGGATTAAGGCTAAGGCCTTCGCCAAAAAGAAGAAGAGTTCGAACTTGATCGAACAATGACGGATTAACATTTCGATAAGTCGAAATAACACCCTTTAAGGCCAAGGGCCATCGCCGAAAAGAAGAATTCGATCTCGACCGAATCAATATTCGGCCTCGTCCGAATCGACCTTATGGCCAAGAGCCATCACCAAAAAGAGGAGGTCGACCCCAACAGCCAAGGGTCATCGCCAAAAAGAGGAGGTCGACCCCAACGGCCAAGAGCCATCGCCAAAAAGAAGAATTCGGCCTCGACCGAATCAACCTTTGGCCTCGTCCGACACAACATTCGACCTCGTCCAAATCGACCTTATGGCCAAGAGCCATCGCGAAAAAAAAGGGGGTCGACCCTTATGGCCAAGGGCCATTGCCAAAAAGAGGAGGTCGACCCCAACGGCCAAGGGCCATCGCCAAAAAGAAGAATTCGGCCTTGACCGAATCAACCTTCAGCCTCGACCAAAACAATATTCGGCCTCATCCGAATCAACTTTCGGCCTCGACCGAAACAACATTCGGCCTCGTCCGAATTCACATTCGTCCTACTCGCCCGTCCAGATCCGAGGACGCGAATGACCTCCTCTGATGCCACCATCCCGGCCTCGACGGCCTTCTCCAATTCTACCGCCTTCTCGATCGACTCATCACTCGAGTCATTGGCCCTGATCGAACTCCACTGAAGTTCAGCCCACGGGGATACCACGGACCTAAAGATCGGCACCTTCAGTCGCGATCCACACTAGTCGACCTCCCCATCCGAATTTCTCAAATTATGATTAATGAAGTCCGCTCACCGAGCTAGACCAAGATACGACCTCGATCGGCGGAGGGACTAATTGTACGGGTCAAAATTAGATCATAGAAATTCGGCACGCGGAGACATAAGGTCGTGGTCAGACAGGCCAAGGTCGAACCGTCATCAATAACCAAGTCGGACCGTCATCAGTAACCAGGGTCGGACCGTCATCAACAACCAAGTCGGACCGTCATCAATAACCAAGGTCGGACCATCATCAACAACCAAGGTCAAACCATCATCAAACAGCTACTTTGCTTTGGAATACTCAAAAGGAATATTTTACCGAATATTCCCTCTAAATTGTACCCTTTTTTAGGATTTTCTATGGATATCCCCTCCCCCATAAATAGGAGGGGAGGACTTCCCAAAAAGGGGGGCTCTCTCTCGGTCTCTCTCTCCCTCTTTCTAGAAAATATGTAAACACACTTCTCCAAGGAATTGAGAGAATCAGTGATCCCACACCTTCATCGGATCCAAAAAAGGATCATAAGGTTCTTGTATTTGTCTACCATTGATTTTAAATGAAAGAAGATCCATCTCACTGAAGATCGGGTGAATCTTTTCCTTTATTCATATTTTTGTTACTTAATACATCTTTATTTATGCTATTAAATCTGATCATAATCGCTGTCAACATTTATATTTGACTATATTTTTCTATTTCTCCTACTTATCTCGGATCTAGTGTTAATTATCTTTAACTAGAATTTACCCATTCATCTATATTGATTGATTTGCTTAAAAAGTGTTCAACAACTTTTGAGTCAAACAGTTTCCAATGTACAAATTATTCATAACACTTTGTAATTATCCTAACAAAGGACAATTAGTGAACCGATCACAGATGCCTTGTTCGTGTTTCTTAAATAATTAATTTTACTTTTTCCCCCGGATGGGTGGTAGGGTGTGGCAAGTTTTGAAGCTTATCATTTTGGAGGTATTTAGACTAATATACAAGATCTTTTTTGTCACATTCATCGCTTTTTCAAATGATTTGTTGTTGAACGTATTCACTTTGGTCTTATTAGACGTGATTAGATATGAGCTTATTCAATTTAATCCAGAGCTTTGTCTCTTAACATAACTCATATTCAATCTTTTTAATCCAAAACATAAACAAATCACTATATGATAATATGGTTTCTATAATTTGAAAGTGTTAACCGTATCATGAAAGTAATCCTTATAAATGCGTATATTATGAAACTTACCTTCTACGAACTTATAAATGGTAGAGCGCTTTGATTGATGGACTGGAAGGCGAAACTAGTTGGGCTGCCTAATTGGATATGCACATTTTCGGGAGAAATTCAAAAATAGCCAGATTTACCACTGGTCATTAAAAAATAGCTAAGTTTCAAAAGTCATCGAACTTTAGTCACTTTAAATCTGAGCGAAAACATTGTTCAAAATCCGGAAAAATACGCCCGTAAATTTTACGGGAGTTCCAGCATAAGTATGTTTGAACTCCCGTAAATTTTACAGGAGTTCCCGGATAACTATGCTGGAACTCCCGCAAATTTTACGGGAGTTCAAGCATAATTATGCTGGAACTGCAGTAAATTTTACGGGAGTTCCAGCAAGTATAATTGACCAGTATAATATACTGGAGTTTGGAGCACTGGTACTCCAGTCTCCCGCAAATTTTACAGGAGTTAGCAAAGTATACCGGTCCAGAATAATATGCTGGAGTTCGTACATAAATGCACCGGAACTCCCGTATATTATACTGGACCGGTCCTGTTGCAGCAAAATAGTGGCTATTTTTCGTTGACTTGGTAAACACTGGCTATTTTTCATTGACCAGTGTGAAAACTGGCTATACCATGATATTTTATCCACATTTTCGTAACTACAACTTCTATTAGAGTATATTACATTATCTATAACTATTATTTAATTCACAATTTGTATAATATTTATAAAATTAATCATTATTCGGTATAAAAAATCTCCCCTCTCTCTCTCTAAGAAAATCATTTAATAAGAATCCCAAAATTTTAGCAAATTTAATAAGATCCTCATTGTCACACCTCCTTTCGCACGCCCCCACCCCGAGGGGTAAAAATGGCGAAGGGTACAAGGGAGTTTTTCCAATTTAAGTGACAATATTCGAAAACGGGATTATTCTATTTATTTCAGAGTCGCCACTTGGAATAAATTAGGGTGTCCCAATTCACCGATTTATTTAAATCCCGAATCGAGGAAATTTCGACTTTCTAAATGAAGTCTGCGAACCAGAAATTCTAAGTAAGGAATTCTGTTGA
>MU774613.1:48111-61511 GCA_026770625.1 Nicotiana glauca
ATTTGAATCAAATTAAAATCACAAAGATGCTTAGTTAATCCCTAATTACATAATTGAGTCCTATAATGCAATATTTTTGTATTTTAAATTAATTTAAACAAATAACATGCATACACAAATGCAAATAAATAACCAAAATTCACAAAAGTCACACACACAAAGCAAAACTATTTTAATTTAATTTTTTGGGAACAATTCTCATATAAGGCAAAAATCACGTGCTCACACTCATATTTTCCTAAATTTATGCCTAACTGAATTGACTACAACCAATTATTTTCTTAAAAATCTATAAATCCCTAAAATTTAGCCCAACCAAATTATATTACACTAAATGTGTAGGAATATACACTAACATTTGATTTTTCTTGGTATATTGTAAGCATATAAAAAATATCTATATATGTTATAGCAAATTCATACATAAACATTTTGGTATTTTGCCTTCAATCCTTGATACCACATGATTCAACATTATCACTTTCAAATAAAAATATTGAATCACAGCAACCTTTCAGAAAAATAAATTCAAAAATGTCAACTTTTTAACAATTGAGTGAATTTACTAGAAAATAAAAGAAAAAAATGATGAAGAAAAAGAACACCATGGGTGAGAAAGACAAAAGATCAATTTTTCTTCACAGATTCATTTCTGACGTGCTTTTTTCAGAAAGCCTTTAATCTTTCTTTTTTTTTTTCCAGACGCAACTTGTTGATAATTAAAATGAGGGTGATGGCTGACATGTAATTTTGGTACAACATAACTATGGGACATTGACAAAAAATCAGTTCTTTCGACAGATGATTATGAAATTTCTTCAATTCGAACATTGTCTCTACCACCATTATCCATGATTTTCTGAGCAATGTGTTTTCTATGCATTTGGATTACACAAAATATGTGGGACGGAGAAAGGGCATAGACGATTGTGATATACTAGAATATCTTTTATTGGAGAAATTGGAGGAAAAATTGATAGTGATATACTTTAAGTGAGAGAGACTCTGAAAGAGATATCTTTTAAGTGAGCGAAAATCTCAAGGGAGATATTTTAGGATATGAAAAATTGTACATAATTTAATTAAAAAGGTAAAATTTTAAAATAAATTGTATTAAAAATAATTTAGTAAAAACAGTTATAACTTATAAGGAATATAATAATTCTTTAAAGGTTATATTCTATTTAAATTCCTCTATTTATGATCTGCAAAGTCTGGACTCGCAATTGTTGGGCTAGGCTCACCGTGTGACAGTCTATCCCAACCTTCTTCATGTTTTGGGCCGGGTCCCTTTTGGTGCATTTCCTTTCTTTGTCTGACAACAACGTACAAACTTTGCAATTAATAAAGAAAACAACGATATAAATTGTAACACAATCCCAAATTAATTTCAAGTATTATGAGTTCCAAAGTTGCATAAGTGGTGTGTGGAATCTTCTATCAAATCTTCGAAATGGGGCCTAATAATACTTGGACATCATGTAAGTAAATAGTTGTATAACATTTCAACCAGCAAAGTCCTTTTTTTTTTTTTTTTTTTTTTGCGAATATTAATCTGTAATATTTTATTTTATCTTAGTGATGAATGAGCGCCTTCCGGTGCCGGCTCTAACTACATAGGGGTAAGGCAAGTGCCTTAGGCCCCAATTTTGGGGACCCCATTTTTTAAGAATAATTTTATAAATTTTTTTAAAAATAATAATATATGTATATAATATTTTTATATTTTTTATATAAAAAGAAAGAAAAAATTTAAATATACTAATAAATTAAAACTTAAAATAGTATAAAATATAGCTGTCACTTTAATTTATTTGGACAACTTTACTTTTTATTCTTCCAAGTAATTGACCATACCCAACCCCAATGTTTCAATTCTTCTCTATGTAATCCATATCATTCTTGTTCTTTCTTTCATTATAGAGAGTCTTCTTCCTTTCTTTTTCTACTATTCAATATTCATAATATATTATCATTCATTCTTCTTTCTTTGGTTCTTTCATTCGAGACATATCTTTCTTCTTCTTTCTTTATAATTTATGTTCATCTTCTTTACTTCTTAATTCTTTCTACTAGATTCAGTCAACAACTGAATATTTTGGAATTGGAATCAAGGACTCAAAGTCTTCAAATTTCTTGATTCAGCTAGTTATCAGGTAATATTATTCTAGCTTTCTAGTATTATTTTTATTTGATATTTATTATTTTATTAATTCTAATTTGTACATATTTTTTTTAGAATATAAATATGTCAACAAGAAAATATGCATATGGTTATTCAAAAATCCAAAAGAAAAGAAAAGTTAAAAATTTAATAGAATCTCAGAAAGGAGCTCTTGACAAATTTTTGACAAACAATAAAAAAACTAAATTGCAAAATAACATTTGCTTCAGCAGAAAGAAGTTTTTCAAAATTAAAATTGATAAAATCTTATCTAAGATCAACAATGTCTCAAGAAAGATTAAATGGCTTGGCTATATTATCAATTGAAAAGGAATTACTAGAAAAAATTGATTATAACAAAGTTATTAACAACTTTGCATCTCAAAAAGCTAGAAGAATAGATTTTAAATAAAAATATATAATATAACATTTCTATAAATATTTAGGCCCCATATTAAACTTTCGCCTTAGGCCCCATTTACACTTGAGCCGCCTCTGGTGCCTTCGAGTAATGATAAAATTATCTCCGTGTGATTTCAAAAATCGACATGTCCTGTGTTATTTTTTTGAGAAATCTACCTAGCTGTACTATAATAAAAATTTATTTACCATTTTTATTTACGTTCGTACTAAATTACTTTCTATATCTATATTTATTATTTATGTACAAAATCATTAAAAAAAAAGAAAATAGAATAATCCTTAGATTTAGCATCTCGTTCTCCATTCTTCATCAACCCCCTCCTGGAAATGAATTTCATCTAGTTTTCAAAGATTTCATCTCCTATTCTTTCTCCCTCGTACTTATCATCCAAAATAGGTATTTCTCTCACAATGTAAACAAAAATGATGACAATTTGTCTTTAAAATTGCAGCAGCAAAGGGTTCTCCATCGATATCCACTAAAGAGCTTAGAAACTTTTAATTTAATATTCGAAATTTACGAATTTGTAATTTATTTGGATTGGGTGCTCTTGCAAATGATGGAGAACATACCTTGCAGTTTATATCGCAACATTAAGGGAAATCGGTTAAGTTTAGAGTTAGTTTTACGTAAAATTTTAAATTGAAACTCGAAAAAATAAAATTGTAGGAATCGTCTGATAATTGTATGATAAATGTATCGCGATTGTTTTAGAATTGTATCACAATTATATTAAAATTGTATATTACTTGTATCTGATACATTTATACCTAAAATAATATTGGATAAAATACTAATACAATATTATATCATATTTAAGTTTGGGGTTGTGATTGAGACTTGAAGAAGATAAAGATCACAATTGTATCATACTTTTTTTCCAGAAATGTGTTGCGGTTTGTATCACAAATGTATGAGAATTGTGTTAGTATTGTATCAAGTATTATTTTAGGTATTAATATATCAAATACAAATTAGATATAATTGTGATACAAGTATGAAAATTATGATACAATTATGTTTTTGGTCTTGATGTATCAGATACAGTCATGATGCAATTATTATATAATTTTAGCAACTTCTTCGAGTTTCAACCTGAATCTTCACCTAAAACCAATCCTATACTTAACCTCCCTCCCTCAAAATTGATATATAAATCCCTTAAAATTGATATATAAACTCCAACAGATATTCTCAATCACTTGCAAGAATATCCAATTCACACAAATCACAAATCTTAAGACCCTATGTATGTATGCTCGAGAATCATGTGTATTTTTGCTCTTCGAATGGACCAATTTATGGATGACTGTGTTACACAAACAAACTTAAGAAATTAGGGAAAGGAAAAAAAAAAAGGAGAAAGGAGAGAAGATGTGAAAAAATGAAATGATTTAATTGAATCTCTTAATTGAAGGTACTAATAATGAGGATGACAACCTTTTAAGGGAAAATATATATACATTTTGTAAGAAAAATTTAAATACTTATTGAAAATTACAAAACTTAAAGAGAATATATATATATATATATTATATAAAGAAAAAACCCCTATTTTTTTCCTCTCTTCTCTAGAGTAGCATAGCTATTGGTGGTGTGCTAATTGCAATCATCGGTCGATATTTGTTCATTCTTTAGGCCCTGTACAGCCTTGTCTTCTTTACTTTTGAATTGTCTTGTAAAAGCTTTCTCAAAGGAAATATACAGCAAAAGGTGGTTAGTAGATTCTCCCAATTGAATAGACTAATATTTGATTTCTTCAAAGTTCAATTGGAAAAGTGTCTTTAGAAATGTTCTCATAATTCCTTTAGGGAGCGGTAGCACTAAATAAAAAAGTTGTTCCTTCTCTCAGCGTCTATCACTTAAATCCTTAGTTCTATTATGTTGTTCAGGGGCGAATGTAACTTTAATCTTATAGTTCTCGTGAATCTAGTAGATTTTGCTCAACTATATCTATAAATATTTGACAGTGAATATAATTATTATATAACTTAATGTCGTTTGTAGGAACCCATAAACTTCAAATCTTGGATCCACCTTTGTATTGACCAACTAACAACCAGGGCGGAGCTACAATACTAGTTGCAGGTCCGGCCGAACCCAGTAACTTTTGTTCAAACCGTGTATTTGTATTAAGAAAATCAATTTATATGTACAAATTATTAATTTAGAACTCAATAATTTTAAAATATTATAATCCTGAATTCATAATGTTCAAATCCTAGCTTTGTCCCGCTAACAACTACCAGTATTATCATTCATATCTTCTCTATATTTGTGTTTATTATTCTTGAAAGCCACTGGTAACATCAGGGGCGAATCTATAACCTAATTTATGGGGCACATGATGGTCCCTCCGTGAAACTTAATATTTTATGTATATATTTCTTAAAATTGATTTAATATTATGTATTGACACCTATACTCCATAAGGTTGAATGATCCGCTTGGTTCAATACTGAATTATTTACTCAAAGAAACATAGATCATTTCCCACTTAATAATTATTTTTCCTTCCTTTTTTTTTAGTGGTGCACCCATATTCTAGAAATTCTAGATCCGATTCTGGGTAACATATCCAAAACACTAAAGTAGCAAGCAATTTGTAATTTTGTACGTGGAGTTGGGTTGTGTGGGGTTGTGCAACAGCCATTCATTCATTCAGAATGTTCTTATACTATGATTTTGCCCTACAAATGTCCACCCAAATCCTTATATTACTTTGCACGGCAAAATTCTTTTGGAGAATTTAACTGTGTTTGAATGCAAAAAAGCTGTATTAAAGCATAGTAATTGATGTTAAATAAAGTTTATCACTTCTAATACATAAAAAAAGAAGAAAGCTATGGCCAGTGACGGAGGCAAGGATTTTCGCTAAAAAATTAAAATAAAGAAAAAAATTAAAAGAGATTGTGGTCAATGAGAATTAAACCAATAAACATCACATATGTTTTGAACCCCCTTGACCACTAAACTATGCTTTTAGGCTGTTATTAAGGTAGTTCAAACATAATATATAGAGGTACAAACAAATTTTGCCTTATATATAAGGAAGCGGGTGAACCCTTCCGCCCCTAAATTCCCCCTCCCCCTGCTAATTTGTGAAAAGAAAAGAACAAATGGCATTAAACAAAATAAATATCTGTACAAGTTGCGTAAGCAGCGCAATGGGTGCTGAATCATGTCTTTTTCCTGTATCACTCTCTCTAAATAAGCTAATTGCTGATACAGAAAACACCACAATTGCACATATACGTAATCTTGTATTATATATCTTTACACTGTGTATATCACTTGGCCAATCAGGCTTCAGGTCTCCTTTGGATATACCTGTAAAAGCAGAACAGTTAGCTATAAAGGACTAAAGGAGTTACTAATAGGTATAAGTAAGTGGTAATCTGAGTATGAAATCAGGGGGCAACCCAGTATACTACACTCTCGTTATGTATGGGATCCGGGAAAGAGTCGGGCCATAAAAGTCTATTGTACGCAGTTTTACCCTGCATTTTTGCAAGAATTTGTTTACACGACCTAAACCCGTGACCTCTTGATCACATGACATTAACTTTATCGCTAAAACTCCGCTTATGGCAGCACATGGCTTATGACACAACAATATTTGGAGCATCAATAGAATAATAGAATATTTTCAAAAGCAAAGATGATATGGCGACAGTTTACCTGAAACCCTGTTGAGTGGAAACTATTTGGTCCAAACAATTTCATGTGCATATGGACGGTAGATTTGTATTTAACTTTAGTCTTTCTTGTGGGAGTACTTTAATATATCTATAAAATGATCCCATCTTGCATGCTGAGACCTGCATTTGTGATAATATGTTAGTTAAAAACCAGAAAATATAAACAAGAAGGCCTAATACATAAATGAGTGACATGTGTTTTCATATATATCATTTTTTTTTAAACCGAGGAACCCACAACCGCTACCATTTAGGTGCATTCTGGGTAAACCTCGCTTCAGTGCAATAGCTCACAAATTACACCGGAAAGGCATGCAGGGGATTTCGAACTTGCGACCTCCCATTTGAGGATCTCCTGCTCAACCAACTCGGCCACAATTAGTAAGTATTTTTCTAAAGGCAAGGAGTCCTATTTCAGTTCTATTTTTCAAATGTAACAACTCAAATTTCCCATGAAGTGTCCTGATCAAGAAAACAAATATACTAAGCAGAGGTCTTAAGTAGGATCTAATTTATATACATTGATAATGTAAAGAGTACTAACTGTATAATTTAAAATGTTGTAACATGCATTTCATAATTTTTTTACAATGTTGTAACATGCATTTCATAATTTTTTTTCCTTTATTAAAATTTTCACTTTTTATGAACAATTGCCTTTTATCGTTGTGTAAAAGTTAAACTATGTTTTTGAAGCATTTCTAGGATTAGAACTCGAAGCCATGCCCCTGAACTTTATGTCAACCAGGAACAAGTCAAAAAATTGCAGAAATATACGTATTACTTTTTGGGATGGTCTTTAACTTTTGAACCCCGTATGTCTGATAGGTAGAATTTTAAGGTCAAAAGTTGAAAGTTTTGCCCACGTGAAAAACGAAGGGCAAGCAAACAGGGACAAAAATTCAAGACTGTCCACTTGTTGTCTTCCTTTCTCAACCTATGGACCCAAGCAACTTGCTCTAATATAGTGTGACTTTTCTAGGCCCCATCATTCAAATTGGTTGTAATATCTCTATTTAAAAATCAAATTGGTGACTTTTCTTAAAGCCTAGTTGAACTGGCCATGTGACTCTTAGCATGTAACCAAATCTTGAAATTGCTTATATCAAGGAGAAAATAAAGGGATGAGATAAAGATTTGACTTACAGCTTCAATATCAATTTTGTAAACAAGTAGCTTTCTTCTTTCCCTGCAGCTAATTCTATATGCCACAACTACATGTGCAATGGCCAACGTTAATGAACATATAAATAGTGCCATTTCCATTGCTTTAACGTAGCCTCCTCGATCAGAGCTCGAAGTATTCGCAAATACATAAGAAGCTTTTAAGGAGACAAACACCAAAGATGACACGGAACATATTGTTGCAATTCCCAAATATGGTCCTCTTGATAGCTTTGGACCATCACATAAGCTATAAACACCTACATTCAAATTCACAAAAATACAATCTTTTTAGTTATCAATTCATAACCCTTTTGACAAAATATTTGAATTTTCAAGAAAATTACTATCCAATATGAGCTACCAATTCAAAGTATTTAAGACATCAGGTCAAAGGACTAAAACACTAGGTGATCTTTTCATATCAACCGAAATCTTGGTAGGCAGAATTATGAGGTGGCAGTACCTCGTGAAATAGTTGAGATACGTGCAAGGTGGCTCGGATATCACCGGCACAAAAAAGGGATTAATTTGGTTACTGATCACTATAACAGTGAAAGACAGCCCGATGCACGAAGTATCCCGCGTTTACGCCGGATACGGGGAAAAAATACACCAAGGAGTATTATGTAGGCAGCCTACCCTAATGCAAGCATCAGTGGCTGATGCCAGAAATACAAACTATCAAAATATCAAATGATGCTTTATAAGAATATACTTACATAAGATGATGACAGACCTAATGATGGAGATAAGAGGAATATCAACAAGTGAATAACGAAAATCATAGTTACTCAGATGGGAAGAAAGAGTTTGAACAGAAAAAGAAGATGGAGAAAGAGAAGCAGACAATAAAGCTGAAGGGATAAGTGTATCTGCTATAACAAGAACAATAGGGGCAGAAAAAAGGAGAAGTGATATGATCATAGAAATCAAGAAAAAAAGAGTTTTAACCCATCTTAAAACTCTGGTTTTTCTATCTTCTTTTAAAAACCCCATCTCTGTATTTTCTTGTGGTTTGGTCTGAATTGAGATGGGAGATTTTGGAGTTGTTTTGTTGTGTTTTTTGGTGTTGAGAAATGGTGGGAAAAGGGCTTAAAAGAGGAGAGAAAATTTACAGGGAAAGAAGGGGCCAAGTGTTTGATGATTTGACTTGAGAAAATGAGTTGAAATTTCAGAGGTAGAAGGTAATCAGGTATCGGTCAAATATAGGAAGCTGCCCTCTGCTTCTTGGTATTTGAGGTTGTTTCCTTTTTCTTTTTGTTTTAGATTTCTTAACACTTTTCGTATTTATTTTGGAGCTCTACTAATCTATATTTATGATAATAAGATTTATTAAAATGGAAAGTGGTTCTTATTAGCGAGGGCAGAGTTAGAGGAAAGGAATTCTTATTAGCGGGGCGGAGCTGGAATACCAAGAATTGAATCGGCCGAATAGTTTTGGTTTAAATTTTATATTTGTTTTAAAAAATTATTGTATATATATAAATTATTAATTTAAAATCCAATAATTTAAAAGGTTTAAAATTTTAAATTTATAAGATTGAAATTCTGGCTCCGCCTCTGCTTAATTACTAGGATTGTCTTTCAATTATAGAGCTTGAAATCTCATATTAAAAGTAAAAGAATTCTATCCATTCTTATGAGATTGTGTCATTGTTTGCGCAAAAATTCTGGTTTTGCCTCTATGCATATCTTATTAGCAGGGCCAAATCTACGACCAAATGCTAGTTTAAAATCCCAGTTAAAAGATCAAAGGATCCTATTCATATATAGAGCTTGAGATTGTCATTGTTTGCACAAAAATTCTGGCTCTGTCTAGGCCAAATCTAGGACCAAAGGCTAGTTTAAAATCTCATGTAAAAGGCTAAGGAATCCTATCCATTTTACGATAATTTTTTTTGTCAGGGCAGAACCAGAGTGTGTGATGCAGGTTCGACCGAACCCAATATCTTTTGTTCAAGTTATGTTTTTGTCTTAAGAATTCATTGAATATGTTTAAATTATTAATTTAGAATATAATAATAATAATAAATTATAATACTGAACCTATAAAATTTAAATCCCGACCCGATTCAGTTTTTGGTGTTGATCTTATTGTGTCATTATCTGCGCAAAAAGTTTGGCTTTCATACGCGGACTAACGGCAATTACCGAATTAACTTTCTTACCGACAATCAACTGTCTCAATAATTTAATACTCCACTTTGGATCACAAGTATAATAGATTAAATTTACTTTTTTTTATCTAGAAAAATTTGGCTTGCTTACGTGGACTAGCTGTTTTTGTCAGATAAAATTCATTTCAAAATATTTAATATTTTAAACAGCAAAATGTTACTTATTAAGTAAATTTTTTTCAGATTTACTTAATCTTTAAATTAATAAAATATTAATCAAGTAAGATGATTAAAGAGTAATAAAGGATAATTTTGACACTTACATCTATATTGATATTATTAAATGTATTTTAAGGAGTGGGCCAAAAAAAATCTTAATACCTACCTAGAGAGTGAAAAATAGCTGAAATATTAGTTTAATTAAATAGTTGCGTGTATGTTGATATTTTGTATAACTTGTTAATGATTTTAAAACTTTATAATTATAAAATTAAATTTGTGAAAAACAGAGTAACCTTAAACATTTTGAGATGTACTAAAACAAGAAAATACCATACAAATTGATCTAGAAAAGTATTAGCGTGTACATATTTTTCTAAAAATATTAGTCAATTTTGGTGGTGGCGTAATTGCACGTAATGGTGTTAGGTGCTTTCAATGTTGCTAAATTTCTGTTCATGAGGATATTTTTTTTTAAAATTAAAAAAAATCATGAGTGGGGTCAGGTGATATTGAGATGAGAACTGCTGCTACAGGTTATGTGAAATGAATTTAGAATTACAAAATTGGAAAATAAATCACAGCAAGTGGAATCACAAAATCTTAAATAAATATTCAGAGATTGTTTTTATAATCTAGTATCTTAGAAAGAGATTATGAGCAAATCATGTATAAATGTCCTAGTGAACCTTGGCTGGTCTCAGGGGAAGTAGAGGTAGACCAAAAAAGTATTAGAAGAGATGATTAGGTAAGATATGACGATGCTTTAGCTTACCGAAAACATGACCCTTGATATGAGAGTGTAGAAGTCGAGAATTTGGGTAGAAGGTTAGATTGTCGAGCGTTTTAATTTCTGGTCCGTACCAATATTCTTATTGGATTGCTGGTGTTATTGTTTGTTGCTACTGTTTCTTTTTCATCTTTTTTTGAGTCGAGTGTCTATTGGAAATAGTCTTTCTACCTTCTCTGATGTCTGCATATATATTACACTCCCCAGACTCTAGTCGTAAATTTTTACTGAATTTGTTGTTGTTTGTTGTTGTAAAATATGCGCAAATCATTTTGCCAAGATGACGTTCACAAAAATTGCTACAATTCTTTCTTGAGACTTCTCATTCTGACTTTGTGAAAAACTCAATGGACACAATTATCATAATTTTAATTGTAGCATCACAAGTTTGAATCCTACTATTTGTTTTTCTTACCATATATTAACCTTAAAATAAGTTTCATTATTCCCTATTTATTTTATTTCCTCACAACTAATAATTACCCTCAGAATATCACGTCTAAACCACCACTCGTGAAAAAGAAATTACTCCTAGTTGAAAAGAAAATCATTTAAGATACTAATAATTACCTTCAATAGTAGATATCACTAGTGAATTAGCAACAATTTTAAATTCTTTAGGTCAAAATCATATTTAATGCTTGTTGACTAAGATATAAAGTCATAATTATATCAATAAGATCTTAACCGCTACTTAGTTCTAGCCTGGTTGGTTTAATTTCCAAAATTTGCTTACTTTGGAGGGGAAAAATTAATTATCATATAAGTTTTTCGAAAGAATATTTTTTAGAGTAATAATTTGTATTTGACTAAACAACTAAAAAAATATTTTTGTCAATATTAAAGTGTCAATGTATGCTTGTCAAGATTTCAAAAATTATTTATGGAGGAGAAAGGAAGAGAAAATTGTCAAGTGTAACGACCTGACTGGTCGTTTTGAGCCCTAGTGCGTCGTTCAGCAGTCTGAGACCATGAACAACTTCATTTCAGGTATTGTGACTTGTTCGCATGGTCGGAATTTAAATTCAGGAAAATCGGAGTTAAATTTTAATGAAAACTCTCATTTGAGAAGCTTATAGTTGAAAGAATGAACTAGGATTGAAATTTTGAGTAAACAACCTCGGAATCAGGATCTGAAGGTTCCAGCAGGTTCGTATGATAATTTCGGACTTGGGCGTATGTCCGGATTGAATTTTGGATAACCCGGGAGTATTTTTGCGCATATTGTAGAAGTTAGCATTTTAAAAGGAATTTTTTAAGTTTGGCTTGAAGTGCATTTTAGTGTTATCGATATCCGTTTGGGATTCCGAGTTTGGGAATAGCTCCGTATGGTGATTCTGGAGTTGGGAGCGCGATCGGAAGTGAATTCGAAGGTCCGTAGGTCATTTTGAAACCATTTGGCTAAAGATAGAAATTTGAAGGTTTTTGAGAAGTTTGACCGGAGATTGACTTTTTGATATCGGGGTCGGAATCCAATTCCGAAAGTTGGAGTAGGTCCGTAATGTCAAATATGATTTGTGTGCAAAATTTGAGGTCAATCGGATGTGATTTGATAGGTCTAAATATCGGAAATAGAAGTTTGAAATTTCAAAGTTCATTAAGCTTGAATTGGGGTGTAATTCATGATTTTTGCGTTGTTTGATATGATTTGAAGCCTCGATCAAGTCCCTAATGTATTTTGGGATTGGTCGGTATGTTTGGTTGGGGTCCCGGGGGCCTCGGGTGAATTCCGGATGGTTAACGGATCGATTTTTGCCTCGTGAGGACTGTTGGTTTGCTGGTATATGTGCAGCAGATTTTTTACTCTATGCGATCGCAAGAAAGAGTATGTGATCGCATAGAGCAAGAGTTGAGGGGGTTGAATTGGTCTATGCGATCGCAATAGGCAGCATGCGATCGCGGAAGAAGAATACCAGGGCCTATGCGATCGCAGGGTTGATTTATGCGAACGCATATAAGGATTTTGTAGGCAGCAGAGTTGCCCTATGCGATTGCGAGGCACTGTATGCGATCGCATAGAAGGTTTTCTGGTCAATGTTATTTTAAAAACGGATTTTGGCTCATTTAACTTCATTTTTCTTCCATGGGAGCGATCTTGGAACAACTTTTGAGCGTCATTTTCATCATCAAGCATGGGGGTAAGTGATTTCTATTGGTTTTGAGTTAAATACAAGATTATATACGGATTTCGATATTGAAATTTATATAAATTTGAGGTTTTGGTGGAAAACCTAGAAATTTACATTTCTTCGAATTTGACCTCGATGTTGAGGATGGAGTTTAGTAAAAATTATATATTTGAGTTCCTAAGGTCATGGGTAACCTTTATCTTCGAAATTTTTTGGATTCCGGGCACGTGGGCCCAAGGGCATTTTGGTCATTTCACTAAGCGGAGTTGGGAATTTGTATAATTTGAATTGTTAACAAGTATTTGAGCATGTTCTCATTAGTTTGTCGTTAATTGGCTACTTTGGGTGCATGGTGCGTCGGTTCAAGCCTTCGGATGAATGTAGAATGCCGGTTATGAGCCTTCGGAGCGAGGTGAGTCTCCTTTCTAATCTTGTGAGGGGGAATTTACCCCATAGGTGAAGTGATTGATTATGTGCTCCTATTTATGGGGGCTACGTACGTACGAGGTGATGAGAGTCTGTGCGTAGCTACTATTATGCTATTGTCCGGGTAGTTAGGACCCATCAGCATGTTATACTTGGATTAATTATGAACCCATCGATGACTTGGATCGTTTAAATCACCTTTGATTAGTAAACGAATTTAAAAAGAGATTAAACATCATTTCCTGAATTGTTAAACAGAGAAT
>MU774613.1:62511-79765 GCA_026770625.1 Nicotiana glauca
TATAGAGTGTCAGGGTTGACCATCTCGTCTCTACCCCTTCGGGATTAGGCGGGACACTCACTGAGTACACGTTGATTACGTACTCATACTACACTTCTGTGCATTTTTGTTGCATAGGTATATGTACTTCTAGCACCCTACTGGGCGTAGCAGCATGGATAACTCTGGGATTAGGTGAGCTGCGTTGTTCGAGACGACCCACAGCCTGTGTAGTTCCTTTCAGCATTTTATTATTTATTCCCTGTCCATTGTATTTCAGACAGATGTTGTACCTTATTTTACTTATCAGTAGTCGCTCGTGCACTTGTGACACCGGGTTCTGGGGATGTATTTGAAAACCTTAAAAGTTGTTTAAATATTTTATTTATTTATTCGGAAGAAATTACTGAGTCTTGTTTAAATCGTATAAAAGAAATATTTTCAAAATTGTTATAACGAGAATTTAATTAAGTATTTGAGTTGGCTGGCCTGACGGCGGTGTCCGACGCCACCACGACCCTTAGTGAATTTTGGGTCGTGACATTAAGAAAGAGTTATTTTCGTTAGGGAGTGCTTTATCTCGTTCTCCCTATGTGAAACTTCTTAGTGCGAGTCGAATTTCGTCGGGGCGCTCGAGCTAAAATGAATCTTAGTTTAACTATTACCTTCTTCATTACTATATTCTCATACGCACGAATACCTCTGTTAATCGACTTTTGTAACAAAATACTATTTGTTCTTCACTGCTTTGGGTTGTGTGGCTTATTTCCTAGCCCTAGTGGCAATTGTTACTAGTGTTATAGGTCGTTGGGCGGCCGGAGGTGATGACCCGCAGCAAGGTAGGGCCGTCTATCCCCATGAAGATGATAAAGACTTGGCCTTCCTTGAATTAAGACTTTAATAAATAATAAAATTATATTTAATATTTTTTCGCAACGCGCGAATATATATATATATATACTATTAATAAAAAAGGAAAGGAAGAGAAGAAAAGACAAAGACTTGGGCGGTTTCTAATTTTGCCCTTTTATGGGACAACTCAAATAAAATTGCAATGCAATATTCTTGTTTAATGACACAAGAAATTCTATATATGCAAAATTAACATAAAATGTGCCTTTGATTGGGGAAAATTTCGTGTTTCTCACAAGAATTGAGTCATCTGGGCAGTGTACCTGATCTAGTTCTATGAATCTTGCAGGAATGGCCAGCCGTCAATGAAAATAATGGCTAAAATTTAAACAGAAAATTGTCTTCATTCAAATCTTATGATGAAAACCGAATTATTTACTATTAATACTCTCTTAACTAGATTGATAACAAATTATAATAATGGTTATCGTCTTGGAATTTGTTTACACCATGTGTTAACACATGCAAAATTTTGTTCTTCCAAATTTTTCGGTTGGTTGTTTTCTTAAATACTAAGTAGTATAATTCCAACATTGATCCCTCCGTAATATTTTATGTTGGTTCTTGTGATATTCACTAATTAAGCATCTTTAACCTTAGATTAATTAAAATGTGTGTGTTTGGTCCTTTACATAGAAAATATATTATATTTAAATTATTTTTAAGACTATATAACTTTTAAATATAGAGTAAAAATATAATACATGGACAAAAATAGATTAGCAGTCAATATTTTTTTTTTAATTTGTGAAGATTTACGATTAAAAAAAGGAAAAAAAATGTGCACTCTTGTATCGTTTGAGGATTAAATTTGTTAAATTAGATATCGTGAAGATTCAAATCATTGTTTAATCTACTAAAAAAGGTAGTCTTGTGCACAAAGTAACCCTGTTCACATAGGGCCCGAAAAATGACCAATGTAGGTAGCATACCCTAACAACAACAACAACAACCCAGTATATGAGGTATGGGGAGGGTAGTGTGTACGCAAACCTTACCCCTACCCTAGGGTAGAGAGGCTGTTTCCAAATAGACCCCCGACATCCTTCCCTCCAAGAACTTCCCACCTTGCTCTTGGGAAGACTCGAACTCACAACCTCTCGGTTGGAAGTGGAGGTTGCTTACCATCAGAGCAACCCCTCTTGTCCATACCCTAGTGCATGCATTAATGGCTGATACAACGGTTCGAACTCGTGACCTATAGGTCATACGGAGATAACTTAACTGTTGCTCTAAAACTTCCCTTCATTGTGACCTATAGGTCATCACTGTTCCGCAGGGTCCGAGGAAGGACTGCACCCAAGGAGGTGAAGTTAGATAACCTACCCTAATATAAATATTAATAACCGATTCCACGGTTCGAACTTGTGGCCTATAAATCATACAAAAACAACTTGACCGTTGCTCTAGAGGTCTCCTTCATTGTTTAATCTACTACATTTGAATTTTGCAAGAAGAAAGATATTTGCTATTGAAAAATATTGTTGGTAGGCTATTTGGAGGTTTATTTTGCCCTGCTTATCCTGTTCACATTGCACGAGAAATTACTGTTGAATTAAGTAAGCTCTCACTCGTTTATTAACGTTGAAAAGAATCATATTTGAATTTGAAAAGGAAATTATTGAAGAATTCTATTCAAACTTCAAACTATCCTATCCACACAATCAAAAATATTTTAAAAGATATAGGTATACTGCAACACGAAAATCAGTTAACTAGGCAATAATAGAAAGCAAAAGGAAACTTTTACGCCTTACAAAGAGAAACAACAAAGAAATTTCATTAGCTGCTGAAGGTTGAATCCGTATGTTATATAAGGACAGACTAGGCTTCTAGAAAGTAATTCTTCTTTTGGGGATCAATCGCGGTTGGCCGAGCCAAGATTTTCATTAAGGAAAGTCACAATATAGAAATAAACTCATCAAAAAATCAAGGGGTGTCATTATATAGTATATATACATATTTTATAAAAGAATTACCGAGTTATACAATATAATTTTATAACAAAGAGGTGTTGGTTGACACCCCTTCGATGCATGTGGCTCCGCCACGAAGGAATACTTAATGAAATCTTGTTACAAATACAAGATAAGTAAAAATTATTGGATTCACGTGAACCTTGATTAAATTGATTCACCCAAATGAAAAGGTCATTTGAGTACTCCTAATGCATTAAATTTGGCTGTGGAAAATACCCACACTGCATTAATCTTTCTCAACTATTGAAGCACCTCGTCTTAATTTATATATATTCCTGCCGTTATAATTTTATGTGAATTTATTTGATTGAGCAGAGAGTTTAAGAAAAAAGAAAATATTTTTTAGCTTAAAGTATAAAATGATACACATATATTTTGTGTGCTATAAATTATTACATAAAGGTAAATTATTTTCAAATATGACAATGGATCATTTATTTTGACTAAAAAAAAAATAAATTCACATAAATTAAAACAGAAAGAGAACACTTTTTAGAGATTTTAAGATATATTTGACGTCATTCCATTAATAAGGGGCATAATTTTTATACAAGTTTCAAGAATGCAATTTTATTTAATTGAGAATGTGATATATTCTATATAATTTACTAACTTTTAATTAATAATTAAAAGAAACTATTATTTTCCACCATCTTTAATATAATGGTTATCTTATATGTTCATTCAAACACGGCCATATAAACGAAGATACAAATAAGGAATAATCCAATAACTTTTAATATTGAAGTTGCGGCATGGTGCATTAATGCATTAAAGAAGCAAATCGTTTTATTGTAAATATATAGCAAGGACTACAATACTAGTACACCACATGGAAGAGAATCATTGATATCTGCGTATTAAAAATTTAGCATATTTTTCTTTAATAGTGCAATAAAAATATGTTAATAGTCAACATCTTGTACATGACAAAATTCTGCTCAATGTTGTGACCACGACCATGGGCTAAACAATGGTCGTAGTGAGGGTACGCCCCCAGAATGTCGGAGCGAAAGTGCGTTAACAAGTCTCGTCGTCCCCTCGAGGATGCACGACTTATTTTTATATTATTTTTCTTTATTATCTCGAGGAAATCCTCTTGTTATATAAAGGAGGATCCCAATGTTGTAAAGGAGAGATCTTTTTTGCTAATAGAAACTCTCTCTATCTCTCTCTCTATTTTTTCTCTCAATCTCCCTCTCTACCTCACTACTCTTTGGAACAATTGATACAGGAAAAGCAATAAAAGATATTATATACATTTCTAGGTCTGATTATATTCGATTACGGTTTACCTTTGATCTATTTTCAATTGTATTTGCTTGCTAAGTATTCATTAACTTTCAAGTCAAACAATTTGGCGCCGTCTGTGGGGATTTCGGCAATCGAAATCATAGTTTGCACCTAGAAATCTCAAGAACAAACCACCTTCCTTCACATCCTATCGATACCAAAAATGGCAGAAAATGACGCAAGATTAAAAGCAATAGCCGGTGTCACAGCCAACCTCATTGGCCCCCTCAATGAAGCAGGTAGAGAAAACATCTTGAGCACAACACCTGGCAGCACTCAAGAGGGAGAAATCTCACCCTCTCCATCTGAAGATCTGACGATCTTGCACGAAAAAGGAGCTTCCGCATCTGTGGTCAAAGAAACCCCACCCCTAGCGGTCAAGAAACTACAAGAAGAATGGTTGATGAACATCCTAGGAAGCTTATTCGAGAAATCTCCCCAAAACAACGCTAAGAACCCAGTGACGACTGATATTGCTACCACCAGCGAACACGACACTGTACGAAAAAACAACAACCACTCCAATGACCGGACCAGAGATGGCACACTTGCAGCCATCCTAAAGAAAATGGAAGAAATGAAAAGTGAAAATAAGGCACTTCGAGATCAAATGAAAGAGCAACAAGAAAGGGTGGACAAAATTCCCGGTGCCCCTAAGTTACTACCGAAGTGCGACGTGGGAAGATTCGTTGAACAACCCTATAGCGAAGAAGCTGTACCTCATCCAATCCCAAAAACCTTCAAAATGCCGCCTTATTTAAGGATATATGACGGGACGACAGACCCCAAAGACCACCTGATCCACTATGTGACCGCTGTGAAAGGTAATGATCTGTCGAAGGAACAAGTACCATCCGTACTGCTGAAAAAGTTCGGGGAAACGTTAACGGGAGGGGCGTTAACGTGTACTCGCAGCTGCCAGCTAGAACGATATCGACATTCGAAGAAATGGTGGATAAATTTGCCACCGCCCATGCAGGAGCAAAGAAAGTTGAGGCCCGGGTCAACGATATCTTTGTCGTCCGACAAACCGCAGGTGAGGGACTCAGTGACTTTTTGGCCAGATTCAACAGAGTGAGGATGAGCCTACCAAACGTGTCGGAAGGCATGGAAGTAACAGCCTTCCAAAATGGGCTGAGCAGAGATGGTTCGAGAGCAACCAAAAAGCTGCTGAGCCGACTCATGAAGTATCCCCCCACCACATGGGAGGAGATTCACAACGCCTACTGCGCCGAGGTACTAGCGGACGAGGATGATCTCAACGGACCAACCCAACGGCTCACGACGATACAGTCAGAAGCAAGAAGGGATCGACTTAGCGAAGGCCGACAGGAACAATCCTCAAGTTTCAACAAAGAAAGACACCAACCGTACACCAGATCCTCGCATCCACCACCACCCAGACACACAGAAGCAATGCAGCGACATGTCGCCCCACTCCGTAATGAAAGAGATATGCCCCCTTTATTATCTGCCCATAACTTTTGCGTGTTTCCCTCAGAAATAGCGTACACAATGGAGAAGCTAGGCACCAAAGTACAATGGCCGTAGAAGATGAATTCATACCCCGCCACAAGGAAATCAAATGTCCTACGAGTTCCACCAAGAACGAGGGCACAAAACTGAAGACTGCATAGGGCTACGGCAGGAGGTAGTCAGAATGTTGAACCAAGGATACCTGAGGGAGCTGCTCAGCGATAAAGGAAAGGTAAATTTTGCACGGGGGCGGGAACAACCTCAGGGACCGCCAAAGCCACCTTCGCCAGCACGCGTCATCAATATGATCGTCGGAGGAGGCGATGATTCAGTGATCAATCATGTAAAATTCACTACCTCGCACAAATTAAAGCGAACTATCGCCCACGAACGTATGACGACTTCGAAGAAAGTATCACCTTCGATAAGTCTGATGCCGACGGTTTGTCTTTTCCTCACTATGATGCTTTAGTCATAACTTTACGTACTGCCGATACTGACGTTAAGAGGATCATGGTTGATGACGGAAACGGCGCTTGTATTATCCATCTAAGAGTCCTCGCTCAAATAAGGCTCGAAGATAAGATAATACCATGTTGCATAACACTAACTGGTTTTAACAATGTCGTGGAACGAACCTCCGGGGAGGTATCATTGCTAATTTTAGCAGGGGGAGTTACGCTAGAAACCACTTTCCACATCATGAACCAGGAAACAGCCTACAAAGCCATCATAGGACGACCATGGATATACTCCATGAGAGCAGTCCCTTCAAGCTTCTACCAAGTGATCAAGTTCCCCACCCCTTGGGGAGTGTTTAGCATTCAGGACGAACCGCGCACAACACAAGAATACTACCGATTCGCCCAGGACTGTTGACACACCAAACAGTTGAAAGGTGCAAGTACGGAGGCATAACAATCAGTCGTGTCAGGGACTAAGGTCAACCCAACAACGGAAGCTATAGAAGATCCGGATATCGTAGAAGCCTGCAAGGCGACGGTCGAGGATCTCGACTCGGTACAACTAGACAGCACCGACCACACGAAGAAAGCCTACATCGGACACAACCCCTACAATCCACGTAAGTACCATGAATTCCTAACTAATCACGTGGATCTTTTTGCTTTCTCTCATTCAGATATGCCGGGAATACCGAAAGACATCGCTACCCACAAGCTAAACGTCAACCCACTATATCCACCCGTACGGCAAGTTAGAAGGAAGTTCAACGCCGCAATCAACGATGCCGTCGGCGAAGAGGTAGATAAGCTACTAGCCAACGGATCCATAAGGGAATCAAAATATCCCCAATGGGTCGCCAACGTCGTGATGGTCAGGAAGAAAAATGGGAAATGGAGGATGTGCGTCGACTTCACCGACCTCAACAAAGCATGCCCAAAAGGCTCATTCCCATTACCCCACATCAACCAGTTGATCGATGCCACAATGGGACATGAGCTGCAAAGTTTCTTAGATGCATACTCCGGCTATAACCAAATCATGATGGCCGAAGAAGACCAAGAGAAAACTATATTCATCACCCACCGGGGGACATATTTCTACAAGGTGATGCCGTTCGGACTCAAAAATGCAGGGGCGACATATCAAAGATTGGTCACCAGAATGTTCAAGGAACAGCTCGGCAAGACCATGGAAAAATACATCGACGATATGCTGGTAAAATCGGTAAACAAAGAAGACCACCTCGACCATCTGAAAGAAGCCTTCGAGATAATGCGGCGATATGGGATGAAATTGAACCCAGAAAATTGCGCCTTCGGCGTAGCATCAGGGAAATTCTTAGGGTTCCTCGTATAACAACAAGGTATCGAAGTCAACCCAGACCAGATCAAGGTAATAGCCTTAATACCTGAGACCTTGAACAGTAAGAAACAGGTACAGAAGCTGACAGGGCGAATAGCCGCCCTATCCAGGTTCATCTCGCGATCCTCCGACAGGTGCCATAAATTTTTTAACGTATTGAGAAAAGATCACGGACTGCAATGGAATGAGGAGTGTGCCGAGGCTTTGAAAAAGTTAAAGGAATACCTGTCTTCGCCACCACTGCTAGTCAAGGCGAGCCCTTGCTAGTATAACTAGCGGTGTCCGAAGTCGCTGTCAGCGCAGTCCTGGTCCATGAAAACAAAGGTATGCAATCTCCTATTTACTATATAACTAAAACCCTAGTGGACGCCGAAACACGGTATCCACACCTCGAAAATCTCGCCCTAGCACTGGTCGTAGCTTCACGAAAGCTTAGACCTTACTTTCAGTGCCACCCCATGAGAGTCGTGACGACTTTCCCCTTGAGGAGCATCCTACACAAACCCAAATTGTAGGGAAGGCTCGCCAGATGGGCCATAGAGCTCAGTGAGCATGACATATCCTACCACCCAAGAAATGCCATCAAGACGCAGGTACTTGCGGACTTTGTAGCCGATTTCAGTACCGAGATTTTGCCAGAAGCATAACTAGAGGCCATTCGCGCCACATCCGGTGCCGACCTATGGACCCTCTACACAGATGTCGCTTCTAACGCCTCGGGATCGGGACTGGGACTCATACTCGAGGTCCCTACGGGCAAAATAATTTGCCAGTCCATACGATGCCCCGAGATGACTAACAATGAGGCCGAGTATGAGGCTGTGATTGCAGGTATGAAGTTAGCCATCAAATACGGGGCTCAACGACTCATCCTCCATGGCGATTCTCAACTCGTGGTAAACCAGGTCACCGGGACTTACCAGATCAAGGAACAGAGGCTGCAGAAGTATCAGTCAGAAATCCACAAGTTAATGCCCGAATTCGACGAATGCCGCCTGGAAAAAATCCCAAGGGCGCAGAACGTCGAAGTAGACGGCCTAGCAAAATTGGCTACAGCCACCAAGAACATCGACAAGGGGAACGTAGTCACCCTACTCTATTCAGCCATAGATCAAACTGAGGTACTCTCTTTAAATCTAACTTGGGACTGGCGCAACCAGTTTATCTCCTATTTGCAGGACGGGACACTCCCACTCGAAAAGAAGGCAGCCAAAAAGCTCCACGTGCAAGTAGCTCGATACTGCCTAATTAACCACGACCTGTACAAAAGAACGTTTGGTGGACCCCTCGCTAAGTGCTTAGGGCCGCACCAGACAAGTCAAGTACTCGAAGAGGTACACGAGGGTCACTGCAGCGTACACACCGGTAATCGCACTCTTGTCTGTTGCATTATCTGCACCGGGTATTACTGGCCCACAATAAAAAAGGAGGCAGCAAAGTATGTTCGCAGATGCGAACAATGCCAAAAGTACGCCCCCATGATACATCAACCGGGAGAGCCCCTACACTCAGTAACATCACTTGGCCCTTCATCAAATGGGGAATGGACATAATCGGCCCCCTGCAAGCACGGCGAGGAAAGGTACGATTTTTGTTAGTTTTGACTGACTACTTCTCTGAGTGGGTGGAAGCAGGTGCGTACGCCCAAATACGCGAACAAGAAGTCATTGCCTTCATATGGAAAAACATCATATGCCATTTCGGCATCCCCAAAAAATCAGCTGCGACAACGGCCCACAATTTATCGGCAAAAAGATAACGAAATTCTGTGACAAATGGCATATCAAACGGATACTCTCCACGCCATATCATCCTGCCGCCAACGGCCAAGCTGAAGCATCCAACAAAACAATACTAAACATTCTGAAGAAAAAACTCGAAGAAGCTAAAGGGCTCTGGCCCGAATTACTACCAGAAGTACTCTGGTCGTATCGGACAACACCCAAATCCAGCACAGGAGAAACACCGTACTCACTGGTCTACGGAACCGATGCGGTTATACCAGTCGAAATCGAAGAACCGAGCCTAAGATACTCATATATCAACGGACCAGACAACGACATGGGAAGGCTTCAAGACCTTGACAAAGCCGAAGAACGATGGGATATGGCCCACATAAGAATGACGGCTCAAAAGCAATAAGTCGAAAGGTACTACAACAAAAAGGCCAAAATACGACCACTCAAAGTAGGGGATTACGTCCTCAAAGCAAAAACTTTAGCGTCAAAAGACCCGAGCGAAGGGAAATTGGGCACCAACAGGAGCGGGCCATATAAAATCATAGCAGACGCAGGCAAAGGAGCATTCCAGTTGGAAACAATGGACGGAAAAACACTTCAGAACAATTGGAACGTCGCCTACCTGAAATACTTCCACTTTTGAAGGGCATATCCCGAGTCGTACTCTTTTTCCCTTACCCGAGTTTTGTCCCAATTGGGTTTTCTCGGGGAGGTTTTTAACGAGGCGACGAAGGAGACACCCAGGGGCGCATGGAAACAGGTTTATCATACCGGCCGGTCGACACATCTCTCCAGTCCGGTATAATAAAGGGACAAGCCTAGTTACCTTCTCCATTATGTAAGCGGCTACGGCTACCTTCTACATTATGTAAGCGGCTTCGGCCACCTTCTCCATTATGTAAGCGGCTACGGCTACCTTCTCCATTATGTAAGCGGCTACGGCTACCTTCTCCATTATGTAAGCGGCTACGGCTACCTTCTCTATTATGTAAGCGGCTACGGCTACCTTCTCCATTATTTAAGCGGCAACGGCTACCTTCTCCATTATGTAAGCGGCTACGGCTACCTTCTCCATTATGTAAGCGGCTACGGCTACCTTCTCCATTATGTAAGCGGCTACGGCTACGACTACCTTCTCCATTATGTAAGCGGCTACGACTACCTTCTCCATTATGTAAATGGCTACGGCCACCTTCTCTATAATGTAAGCGGCTACGGCTACCTTCTCCATTATGTAAGTGGCTACGGCCACCTTCTCCATTATGCAAGCGGCCAAGGTCATCGACAATACTTGTCGACCCCGCTAGACTACGACGGATAAACACTTCAACAACAGTTGAAGCTACATCCTTTTAGGCCAAAGGCCATCGCCAATAATTGCCGACTCTGTTCGACGACGACGGATAAACACTTCAACGACAGTTGAAGTTACATCCTATTGGGCCAAAGGCCATCGCCAATAATTGCCGACTCCGTTCTACGACAACGGATAAACACTTCAACGACAGTTGAAATTACATTCTGTTGGGCAAAAGGCCATCGCCAATAATTGTCGACCCCGCTCGACGACAACGGATAAACACTTCAACAACAGTTGAAGTTACATCCTGTTGGGCCAAAGGCCATCGCCAACAATTGTCGACTCTGTTCGACGACGACGGATAAACACTTCAACGAGAGTTGAAGTTACATCCTGTTGGGCCAAAGGCCATCGCCAATAATTGTCGACCCCGCTCGACAATGACGGATAAACACTTTCAACAGCAGTTGAAGTTACATCATGTTGGTCCAAAGTCCATCGCCAATAATTGTCAACCCCGCTCGACGACGACGGATAAACACTTCAACAATAGTTGAAGTTATATCCTTTTGGGCCAAAGGTCATCGCCAATAACTGCCGATTCCGTTCGACGATGACGGATAAACACTTCAACGACAGTTGAAGTTACATCCTGTTGGGCCAAAGGCTATCGCATATAATTGTCGACTCCGTTTGACGGCGACGGATAAACACTTCAACGACAGCTGAAGTTATATCCTGTTGGGCCAAAGGCCATCGCCAATAATTGACGACCCCGTTCGACGGTGATGGATAAACACTTCAACAGCAGTTGAAGTTACATCCTGTTGGGCCAAAGGCCATCGCCAATAATTGTCGACTCCATTCGATGACGAGGGATAAACACTTCAACGACAGTTGAAGTTACATCCTGTTGGGCCAAAGGCCATCGCCAATAATTGTCGACCCCGCTCGACAATGACGGATAAACACTTTCAACAGTTATTGAAGTTACATCCTATTGGGCCAAAGGCCATCGCCAATAATTGTCGACTCCGCTCGATGATGACGGATAAACACTTCAACAATGGTTGAAGTTACATCATTTTGGGCCAAAGGCCATCGCCAATAATTGTCGACCCCGCTCGACAATGACGGATAAACACTTTCAATAGCTATTGAAGTTACATCCTATTGGGCCAAAGGCCATCGCCAATAATTGTCGACTCCGCTCGACGATGACGGATAAACACTTCAACGACAGTTAAAGTTACATCCTTTTGGGCCAAAAGCCATCGCCAATATTTGTCGACCCCGCTCGACGACGACGGATAAACACTTCAACGACAGTTGAAGTTACATCCTTTTGGGCCAAAAGCCAGCACTAAGGATCGTCGATCCTATCCGACAGTAACAAACAGTGTATAAGCAAAGAACAATGCGAAAGGATAAGCAACACAAGCATAACTCTTTCACTATAACAAAAATTATGTACACTTAGTCCCACGAAGGGCTCCCATTACATTCCGAAAAAAAAATGCAAAATCTATACAAGTCCTAAGGGGCCTCGCCAGGTTCGTCCTCGCTATCCGCTTTCCCCCCTTCTTGGTTATCACGGTAAGCCTCATTAAACAACGAGCCGGACTCAAGACGATTGACGTCCTCAAAGTCATAGCCTTCTCAGTCGGGGGAGTCAGAGTTGTACCCACAGGCCGCACGAGCGACGCGAGCCTCACGCAAATGCTCTTGGACCTCCTCCTTAGAGGCACGTTCTGAGACAAGAAGTCTTTTATATACGTCCAACTTAGCTTCCACGTATATCCACATCTCGTGTGCATCTCGGGCCTCGTCCCCGAACCGTGGCAGGGCAGCACGCTTAAGGACGTCAATCTCAGCCGCCTTAGTTGCAAGCTCAACTGTCAAAGCCGCCACCCTACCATGGAGGTCAACTTCCCCCGCCGCCACTCCGTGGCTAAGCTCCAACTCTTCCTCCCTCAGCTTGAGAAGCGATTCCAGCTCGCTATTGCGAGCCACTGCCCTCATCAACTCTTCATCTGCTTTTTCCATCTCTGCCACCCTACGGTCTAATTGAGCCTCCCTCTGTTCGAGGCCCTCCCAAAAAATCTGGAATTGCGGATCCTGCTGGAAAAGATCCGCCGCTGCTTGATGTTTGGAGCGACACCGTTTATATTGCTTGACCATCTTATCAAAAACGGTCGCTTTCCTCTTCTTGCGGCGCCTCCTCTCTACTTCCAGAACCAGGGTCTAAAAAGAGAGAGAGAAGAATGCATGTACATACACACCAGTCAGTACACATCAAAATCAACTACATAACATGCGGAATAACAGAGAAGTTACCTGCAACGCCATACCCGTAAACCTCTGAGATAGCTCCGCGTCGCTGACAGCACTCAGCATCTCGCGCTCAGGGGTTGCACAAAGTAGGGCCATCTCTAATGCGGCCCGCTCGCTGTGCTGCAGCAAGTTGTAAGCCATTGGAATCATAATACGACGGCCAGATCCATCTGCCATCATCTCCACCTGCGCATGGCCTTCCTCCATCTCACCCGTGTTCCCATGGGTGGCCTCAGCAGCCGTCCTCCCAGATTCACCACCAATAAGGGGCGATGAAATGCCCTCAGCAATGTGAGTCGTGCTGGTACCAACATCAGCACGTACTTGGGTGGTCGGCCTCCCGGAACGGATGGCGTCTTCCATAAGGACTGTCCTAGTTGGCTGGCGAGGCACGTTCCTCTCTTCGTCTCCCGTCGCCACCGCCTTGCCCGTCTTGAGCCTCCTTCTTTTCCTCTCCTCGGGCTCCTCTCCCTCTGAAGGCTCGTCCGCAGGGTGCTGAGACGACGTCGATGGCCTCTCCTCACTTGCGGCCACTACCACAGGCGTTGCCCCTTGCAAAGGGGCTACAGTCACCCCTTCCCTAACAGATGCGTGAAGTATTTCCTGTGCAGCTAGACCGACATCTGGTTGGGAAGAGGTGGGTGTTGTCGCCCTCCTCTTCGGAGCACTTCCACCTGTCAACAACAGTGATTTAGCCGACGAGGCTTACGAAAATGATTAACTAAAGTCGAAAAAAAAATATATCTGAAGGGCTCGCAGGGCCGTAACGTTCAATGAACTCCGCCCATTTACAGGTCCCCTCTGCTAAAGGCAACAAAATGGATACCCATTGCCTTATATCGGTTATGAACCGAGGAGTGTGAGCTACCGCTGCAAAGTCACAAAAATTAAAAGGGTGGTGTAATCGGAACCGCTAAAGTCCGAAACAATAAGCAATGTAACAGGAACAAATACTTACGTCTCGAATTCCACCTTTCAGGGAATCCGACGGGATTGGACACCAGGTGTTCTGTTCTAATGAAGAAATATCTGTGCCAATAGCCTCGGTTGGGCCGGTCGTTGGTTTCCATGATTATCCCTTTTGAACCACGATTTTTTTAATGCAGCATGGTGCCCCTCAGATAGCTGGCGCCAAATAGCTACAAAAGGTGGTGAACGGAGACCTCCAACCCCGCTAACTCCGCATATGTAGACACTACCCTACACGCCTTTAGGGTATATGGAGTAAGTAGGGTAGGACATATATTGTAGAAACGACAGAGTTCCTCCGCCAAGGGAAGAAAGGGGAGCCCATAACCAATCAAAAAGGGGTATTCGTAGAATGTATAATACCCCGGCCTATGGGTATTCGCGTAGTCATCCCCCACCAGAACCATCTCTACATGAGCGGGTATACCATGTGAGGTACGAAGGAGTTCCAAGTCGGCTTGCTTTAATTCAGACTTTTCCCAAGGCTATTCGGGAGAATCTCTTTGAAAATCCCTCCTAGCAAGGAGTTATTTTGGGAGTACATTATCTACGGTGAGAGGGGTGAGATCCTTCCCCTTCTCCCCTTTATTACCGTCGGATGGAGGCGGTGCGTCGGTTGATTTATTACTACGATCTCCCGAAGTGTTACCACGTTTTGATTTCATCATGATTTTCGAGTAAGGAACGATGTATTACACAACCACGAACGTATTTCTACAAAAGCTGTGAGTTCTTGTGGAGAAGAAGCACTTTCCTGAAACAGTCGGAAAACTTTTCACAAATGATCTAATGTTATGTTAGAATTGAACCCGTTCCTTATTTATAGGGTTGGGTAGCGTTGCCGTCGAAGAGCCAAAACCCTAAAAAGCGCGGGAAACCAAGCATCAGAACACCTTTTGCATTTCCTCGGGAACACGCGTAATGATGACGCCTGCATACGATCACGTCATTGCAGAAAAGGGGTTTTACGCGCCAATATACCAACGGATTCAAATGGTCGCCCCCTTTACGTCCTAATCTCTAAATATGGTCAAAATTTTCCTAACATGCGGTTCGAGTATCCGTCCATCGGCGACGCACGCCTCTACGTCACCAACGAACGGAGGGACTAACTGTATAGGGCAAAATTCTGCCCAATATTGTGAGTCTTGTGACCACGACCCTGGGCTAAACAATGGTCGTAGTGAGGGTACGCCCCCAGAATGTCGGAGCGAAAGCGCGTTAGCAAGTCTCGTCGTCCCCTCGAGGATGCACGACTTATTTTTATATTATTTTTCTTTATTATCTCGAGGAGATCCTCCTGTTATATAAAGGAGGATCCCAATGTTGTAAAGGAGAGATCCTTTTTGATAATAGAAACTCTCTCTATCTCTCTCTATATTTTTTCTCTCAATCTCTCTCTCTACCTCACTACTCTTTGGAACAATCGATACAAGAAAAGCAATAAAAGATATTATATACATTTCTAGGTCTGATTATATTCGATTACGATTTACCTTTGATCTATTTTCGATTGTATTTGCTTGCTAAGTATTCATTAACTTTCAAGTCAAACACATCTAAAGTATGTTAAATTCAACCAAATAGTTTCGCGATTAAATATAAGATTATGACGAGTTTATACTTTTTATATTTTCAACGAAGAAAAGTAGAGCTCAGATCTATTGGGTGCATATATTATAGAAAGAATTCATATATCAACAACAACAATAACATCCCAGTATAATCCCATAAGTGGGATCTGAGGAGAGTAATATGTACGTAAACCTTACCTCTACCCCGAGGGGCAAAGAGGTTATTTCCAGGAGACCCTCGGCTCAAAGAATTCATATATCGAGAAGTAAAATAAAGCAATTGTATTATGTTGCACATTTACCTCAAAAGAAAAATTATTAATTCCTCAAGTGAAGTTCTTATTTTTTTTAGTAAAATTTTCGAAGAAAAGGAAGGGAGAGAGAACTCAAATTAATATTTTTAATTAGGAGAATAAATTTATACATAAAAGCTCATCATAATTTTAGCGAATATTACATCTGAATCTGTAATTTTAAAGTGTAGTAAGTTAAACTCTAAAAATTTTAATGATCGAATCGATTAACGGGAGTCTGGTGCACTAAACTCCTGCTATGCTTGAGGTCCCGGGATCACAAAGGCCTATTGTAGGCAACATTGTCCAGCATTTCTGCAAGAGACTATTTTTACATCTCGAACCCGTAACCTCCTGATCACGTGACAGAAACTTCACCAACCACACCAAAACTTCCCTTCAATGATCAAATCGATTTAATTTAAATTATAAATCTACCTCTGCAAGCAATAGGCATATTGGTGATGGTTGACACTTCCTCTATACAATTCGTAGTAAGATATTCTGTTTAATGATTCTTTCACATTTGTGGCCAATATAATTATACAATAAATTATTAAACACGATTTTACTGAATATTACATGGATATAAAATACATTTATAATCCAATAATGATTTCAGTGTCTTGCCATTTTTATATATTCGAAATATTTGACTGATAGCAGCCCTTTGGCCAACGGCGTCGACGGCTTCGAGTAAGAATAGCCACATGTTACATGTTGGCTTTCCAGGATTTTTTTTATGAATTTTATTTTTGAATAATATGAATCTCTTTTCAACTCGTTGACTGAGAATTTGAGGGAAAGAGGCTGCTTTATAATAACCTTTCCAAAAACTCAACCCAAAAAAAAAAAAATTTGAAAATTTCCGACAAATTTTTTTAAAACTACTTTTTAAGCAAACGCAGCTAGCCATCTTAACTGGTAAATTGTTGTCATGTGACCAGGAGGTCACGGGTTCGAGCTGAGAAAACAGCTTCTAGCAAAAATACAGAGTCAGATTGCGTACAATAAACCCTTGTGGTCCGTCCTTTCTCCGGACCTTGTACATAGCCGGAGCTTGGTGCACCAGACTGTCCTTTTTCAACTAGCCATCTTCAAAATGAATCTGAAAAAATTGAGTTTAAAAATCTCCCAAAATGTGATCTTTGCACTGATGGATTATAATAAGCAGCGGAAGCAACCCAGTATCAAAATCACATATAATCTAGACAACTAGTATAAACGGGATTTCACGGGTTACCTCTTGAAGCGTGAGCAAAACTCGTTTATCACGTGAGCCTTCAGTTCCATAACTTTTCAATGAAATCTCCATCACCGCGCAATCGTGATCCTCGAACGTTCCACGGTCTTCTACTGTGTTACCCAAATAATACCCGGAAATAGTAATTTCGTGTGGGCGAAATTTTCTAGGAAAAAGGGCTGAAAATTTCAGCCACTCTCTCTCTCCTCTCTATGTGGAAAACCTTATGTATTTATAGCACAAGTTTTAAGGGTTAAAACCCTTTTTCAAAACCTGTTAGGTTTTCCTTTCCACCAGAAAAAGGATTCCTTTATTTCCTATTATTTAGGCACAATA